>JAGKTI010006360.1:27366-41054 GCA_018397915.1 Birgus latro
TGACTCTTTTCATTTATGAAAATATCTTAGCAGGGGGAAATCCCCATGTCGCTTTTTTCGGAATATCGCGTTTTTTGGAATGACTTTGGCCCCAATTAGTCCGTTCTAGTGAGGTTTTACTGTATTGCGAAAATTACAAGATAACATGATAGAGAAAGGTGAACATGTTATTACGGAAAAAATACGTTTTCCCTCGTCTGTCAAGGTATTTATTTCTGTTTTTTCTCTGTATTTGTAATAATTATACGTAATTTTAGTTTTGAAACTGCATTACGATTATTTTTAGCCATGCACGTGGTGTTGGAACGACAAGTTGCGACTCAATTTCCCTATTGCTAAAGATTCAACCCATTTACTTCCTTTTCCAAGCATGGGCACAATGATAACTTAAAAAATATCTCAACATTACCGTAAACTTATTTCACATCAAAAAGGTGAAAAAAATTTCTTAATTTTTTTTTTGAGCCAATCCTAACATGTTATGTACTGAAATCATTCGATATCATCATATCTAATATATGTGCAACATTTCATCACCATTTACATTGTTTTGGGGGGGGGTAAAAAAATGATAACAACATGTGCGATGTTGCAGTGCGGCAGCACCTCGCGGCGGCGATATCAGTTGCTGATATTTCTGCAACTTTCGCACTCCATTGCAAGCCACAGAATGGGACTAGGAAGCTGGGATTTGCACTGTTGGGTGTGTCTGAGCTTTCTCTTCCATATGGCAAGAAAAAAAAAATCAATTTTCGAATCTTCAGAAAATGGCCCCTTTGTCGGCCTGGGGTGCACATAAAATTCCAGACCCACGGCCACAGAGGGGTTAACGAAGTAATTGGTTAGGTAAAACCCCATCGTTAGGCGAGGTATCGTAAATCAGGGTACTTTCAACATGTAAAGTAATGTGGAATGTTTACCAGCCTTGGGTTCCTCCTCAAACCAAGTCCATAACCCACCTAGATGAGCCGAAAAACAAGTTTAAAGCTGATCTAAATGGCCTAACAGCTGTAAAAGAAGCAAACCTAAGCCTAACACCTGTAAATAACTCACTAAAACCAACAAATAAAATCTGAAAATCGTCAAATATGTCTGGAAAAAATCAAGCTTAGTAAACTGTACCCCAAAATTACAATGTTTCACCCCACCAGTGGAGCAAAATTAATTGAAGACGAAAATGGAGACATTATGGTGGAGGAGGAAGACATTATGCAAAGATGGAGGAGGTATTTCCACAGTTGTTGAATGAGGAGAATGAATATCAGCTTGAGGTGGACCAAGAAGTTGAAGGACCTATAATGGAGGTTACAAAGGAAGACATCCAGAAGCCATTAAAAGGAATGAAGGGAGGCAGAGCTCCAGGCCAATCTGGAGTCACCAGTGAACTATTGAGGGGAGCTGGAGAAACAGGAGAGAAAGAGTTGTTGAAGATGATAAGGAAGATATTAGAGGAAGGTCGAGTGCTGGAACAGTGGAGGGAAAGCTACACTATCCCCATCTATGAGGGAAAAGGAGATGTGCAGAAATGTGAGAAATGTATGGGAGTGAGGCTATTGGAGCATAGTATGAAAGTCTGGGAGAAGATCTTGGAGGCAGGGTTGAGGGAGATGGTTAAGGCTGAGAAGAACCAGTTTGGATAAAAGGGAACACTGGATGCCATTTTCATCATGAGACAATTACAGGAGAATTATGGAGAGAAGAAGTAGGAGTTGTTTCACATATTTGTGGACCTGGAAATGGCTTTTGACAGGATACCAAAGAGAGTGATTCTGTGGGCACTGAGGTGGCAGATGGTGCCTGAGCGACTGGTGGCACTGGTGATGGTTCTGTATACAAATTCAAGGTCGAGAGTGATGGCAATTGCAGGAAGGTTGGAGGAGTTTGGCTTCAGAGTTGGAGTTCACAAAGGATCGGCATTAAGCCCCCTTTTGTTTGTGCTAGTGATGCAAGGAGGTGACAAGAGATGTGGTAGGTGATAGCATATGGCAGCTGATATATGTTTATTTTTTGTTTATTCTTGGAAGGAACGGTTTGTGGGCCCATGGCCTTTGGTTCCTTCTTCCTTGCATTAAAAAAAAAAAAAAAAAAAAAGATGACTTGGTGGTGACGGTGGAGTCAGAGGTGAGAGTTGTAGAGATGTATGAGGAGTGGAGAAGAGAGATGGAAACAAGAGGACTGAAGGTCAACAGATCAAAGACAAAGTTGATGGTGATAGGAAGGGAGCCAGCAGTGAGACTGCAGAGAGGAAGGTATCCATGCAGAGTGTGTGGAGGTGGAGTGGCTGTCAACTCTGTGTGGTGTTCAGGTTGCTCAAAGTGGTGCCATGGCAGATGCTTTGGACTCAGGAATGTAAGGAGAGATGGAGGGAACTTCAGGTGCCCAGCATGTGTTAGAGGGCTAGTATTGAGACCACAGGAGGTAGCAGTTGAGGGTGGTGTGTTGGAGGTGGTAGACCAGTTCTGCTATCTTGGTGACACCCTGAGCTGTGAGGGCGGAGCAGAGGCAGTAGCGAGGACTAGGATCACACGCGCCTGGAGAAAGTGGAAAGAGTTGGCCAGTCTGTTAGTGATCCAGGAGATACTGCTGGTTCACTGTGCAAGGATCTGCTGCCCCTGCATCAGACTTGTGCTGCTGTATGCTGCATAGACATGGGCACTGACAGCAAATTTGGAGAGGCTCCTGTTGATTTGTGATCACAGGATGCTTAGGTATATGGCAAGAGTTAAGTGGAGAGACAGAGTGTCAAATGATTAAGTGAGAAGAAGATGTGGAGTGGGGAGCATAGATGATAAGATTCGGAGAATGAGATTGGGATGGTTCGGTCATATGCGCAGAAGAGAGCAAGATAACATTTTGAGAAGGACCATGGAGCTGGAAGTAGAAGGAAGGAGACCAGTGGGAAGATCAAAGAGAACTTGGAGGCAAGCGGTTGCAGAAGGTCTGAGACATTTAAACATAAGAGAAGAAGATGTGGAGGACAGAGATAGATGGAGACGACTCATATCACGTCCAACCCTGGCACTGGGAAGAGAAGGACGCTAAGCGAAGATGATGATGATGACCCCATCTGTGGCTGAAACACATTAATCTAAGCCTAAAAACAGTTTACAAATCAACCTAAGCACACGGTTTTAGTCTAAAATATCATCAAAATTGGAAAAAAAATCAAAACCCATCGTTAAACTGTGGTTTGGTCATCGTTAGGCGGGATATGGTGATATTTCTGTCTCCATCGTTAAGCCAGGGTATTCCATCTAGGGGTATTGTATATCGGGGTATTACTGTATATTGAGATTAAGAAGCACGTGAAAAGACTAGTGAAGAAGAAAAAGAAGGAGGTAAGTGATGATCTAGGAAGAAAAGTGAATGCAAATTGCTCTGAAAGTAGGAAGTTATTCTGGAAAGAGGTGCTGAAATACAGAAGTGACAGTGGAAAGAAACATGAAAATGCATAGGATGTAAGTGGTAGATTACTAACCCATGGGGATGAAGTAAGGACCCGATGGAAAGTACTGTATTTTGAAAGTCTGATGAATGGGAATGGAGAGAACAAAATTACTTTAACATGATTGGTTTTGTGAGTGTACAGAGAAGGATGTGGATGTGGTTGAGAAAATTAGGAAAAATACACTGATGTGATTTGGGCATGTGGAGAGAATGGAGAATGAAAGACTGACTAAGAGGGTGTATGTAGGTGAAGTGGAAGGAGGGAGAGGGAGGGGAATACCAAGGATGAGGTGGAGGGATGGAGTTGAGAGGTTTATAAGGGAGAGGGGAGTGAGTTGGGGTGAGGGCAGTCAAATGGTGGGTGACAGAGTGACTTGGAGGCATTTTGTCTGCAGCCACCCTTTTCGGGATTATTTGTCGGGCTATAGATAGATAGATAGAGACAGAGAAGGAATGCAGTGCTAGGAAACATGACAATCGCAAAGTTGAAGAAGGCTATGAAGCGGCTGAAAAATGAGAAAGCAGCCAGGATTGATGAGGTGTATGCAGAGATAATTAGGTGTAGTGGAGAGAGCGGAATGAAGTGCTAGTTGGAAAGAAGTAAGAAGGCATGGATGAGTGAAACTGTGCTAATAGTGTGGAAAAAGACGTGATTGTACCTCTGTACAGAAATAAAGGTGAGCAAAGTGAGTGCAAGAATTATTGTGACAAGTCTATTGAATGTTGTAGGGAAAGGATACGGAAGAATTATCATAGAGAAAGTAAGAGAGATATCAGAAGTCCTAGTGAGTGAAAAGTAGGGTGGCTTTAGGAGTGGCAGAGGATGTGTGGATCAAATATTTGCAGTAAGATAGATAGTGGAGAAGGCTTGTGAGAAGGACCATAAGGTGTTTATGGCATTAATGGATCTGGGAAACGCATACGACAGTGTAGACAGAGAAGAATTGTGAAAGATTTTGTACATGTACATTGTAGTTGGTAAGCTGATGGGTGCCATCAAGAGTTTTTATGATGGTAGTGAGGCATGTGTAAGGGTAAATGGACATCTAATTGTATGGTTCGTGATCAGTGTGGGCGTGCAACAAGGTTGTGAGATGTCCCCATGGTTGTTCAGTATATAGTAGTCCCTCATTTATCTGGACACTCAGTATCCAGACATGTTCATTATCTGGATGCTGGACCTTGGTGTTATTAAACAATTATCCAAATTTACTTGCTGTTATCTTGACATGAAAGTCCCCGAGAACTTCAGCCAGCCAGCCGACATATTCAGACATTTGCTATTGTGGCCACTGGGCTCAAGACATGAGTAGGAAGTAGTCCGTAACCCACAACCAGAGCTAAAATGTCCGTCCGTGCCTGTACTGAATGATCAAAGTCGCGCACTCATCCTATCACTCCCAACGAACCTCCAGCACCTGAGTGAGATGACTGTAACCCGTAAACGGTGTCAAAACGTCCATACGCATTCCCCACCGATTGTCCAATGTTGCGTGGCCATGGGGGCTAAGTCTCTCCCAATTGCCACCTCCATCGAACACAGACCACAAGCCACGAGTATAGTACATGCTCGGGAACCACGGCCGTCCACCTCTCTACCAAACCTTGAAAGTCCCCCAGTCACGGTGAGTGTGTTTCCGCATGGCCACTCGACGTCTAACAGACCCCAAGCCATGAGTAAATGTACGGTAAAAACACCCGTCCATCTGTTGACAGAAGGGGGAGAATCCTGCCCACAGCCTCATTCCCCCCCCCCCTCCTGTCCCTACTCCTTACCCTCCCGGCTCCCACTTCACTCCCTCAGTCCCTAACCTCCTTTGTGGTGAAAGCACTGACTCTTGAGTTTTCAAATTTTTTTGTGTGATTTATTTGACTACTATTGGTCGTATCAAAATTCCAAAGTATCCACGAGAAAACTCAAAATTTTGCACTAGGATGGTGAGCAGTTATTTGGAGGTAAGTTTGTACTCCTGAACACTTTATTGTTGTTATATTTCTGTTCTTTTACTTGTCAGTCCTATGTATTTTTATTAGCTTATCTTGTAGTATAAACACCAGCAAAGATGATGGTATACCATTTATACCAATATAACCAATTTCTGGTGGCATATTTGGCCATGGAATTTTTGTTGAGCTCGGGAAGCAGTCCCTTGTCACAGACAACATATTTTCAAACTTTTGTCAGTTTTTTGTGGATTTTTAGTGGTTATGCATTGTTTTCTCGATGTTTAGCATTAATATGGATAATCCTACGTGTGTTTTGATGACTAAATATGGCAGACTGACCTGGAAACTATGTGAAAATTGGGAGGGGTACTGTACAATCGCCCAAAGAAGTGATGACTCGCTTTCATTAAGTTCCGGACAAAACTCCCTGGTTCTGGCAACGTTCATTTAGGAGACGGAAACAGTCTTTGCCTGCCCTGCAAACATTATTTATGGTGTAAAAAAGATTAATCTTGCTAAAATATTAGTTAGGTTTAGCATTTTTTTAAATAAATCAATCAAAAAATAAATAAATAGTGACATCTGGCACGTTGTCACGACTCATGCCAGCAGTTACCAATGAAGCAATTTTCACGCTAAATTTAGAGATTTCAAAAGCAGTCTAGCTGGTATAAAATTATTACTTTTTTTTTTTTTTTTTTTTTTTTAGGCCTTGTCCATTTTTTTCGTTAATATCCCTCAGTCTGGCAGATTTTTTTACCGCATCTGAGACTAATTTAGCGGATTTCAATAATTTTTCCTTTGACAACAATGCACGGCAGGCCTTCCGTCAGTCATTATCACGCCAGGAGAGGGAGGGGATGTTTCGACCTTTGTCACTGTCCCCCCCCCCACTTATTTTTAATATAATTCCTTTTGGTTTTAATTATCTTCATTGTCGCGCTCATGCTTTTCACTATCAACATCTCCCTCTTTAGTTCTCCCATGCAACTGCCCTACATGTTTTATAACATGTTGGGATTTCGTGTGAATAAAAATGACCAGTTTTCCACTTATGATATGCACTGGTTTCACTAACGTCACTGAATGCCGGCAGATTAATTTGCTTCTTGATAGCAACACAAGTGGTAAGTAGTTGTTCGTGGGCACATGTATTAATCCGTCTGTCTTGGTCTTGTGCTATGAGGGGTTCCAGTAGCAAATTTCCAGTGTTCTACCTCTAAATAGCTTATCTATCTATTAACTGTCTTCTTGATGTTAAGGTGCCAGTATATCTGTCTTACTGGAATATTTACTAAATAAAGAGCAACAATCTGCTTGCACCGATAGGCTGTAGTTTCTTGTTGACGATCCATCTTGCTTTCAGCACTTACTGGTTTACCCGCGTGAATATCATCCCGCATAGAGAATTAAATGTGGATGATTATATATATTTAGATGATTTTTTTTCTGATTTGATGGCACTAATGATTCCGACATTATGATTATCTGCGGGTTTTATTTTATGGGATATATTTCCTTCAGTATTGTTGATTTTGAATGGAAAATAAGTACAGTAAAACCTCGATATAATGGACTTCAATAGACCGGAATTCGCTTTTATCAGACTCGAGGAGCTACCGGACTAAACTCCTGTCTGTTGGAAAAAGTCCGATAAAGCCAGAAAGCAGTCCGGACTGCCTGACCACTTCAGCTATGTTCACCATAATAAGACAAGTAAAAGACATGTTTTTCAGTGCACAGTACAGTATTATTATACCATTTTTTTTTTTTCAAGAAAGAAGGAACCAAAGGCCACAGGCCTGCACAAGCCAAATTCAAGATCCGTTTATTTCGAGATGCCTGGACACACTGCGTTTGAAAGACTGGAGCTCATAGGAAGTAGGAAATACAGACAGAGGAAGACAGTTCCGGAGTTGACCAGTTGCATAATTGAAGGACTGGGAGTAACGGTTAACTCTTGCATTAGAGAGTTGGACAGAAAAGGGATGAGAGTTTGTTGCTAGACGGGTACTACGTGCCCGTCGTAGAGGTGGAGGGATGCAAGCAGACAGTTCAGAGGAACAGTGATCACTGAAGTAGCGATAGAAGAGAGATAAAGATGCAACAGTGTGGTGAAGAGACAAAGGTTGAAGGGAATCAGTAAGAGGAGGAGTGTTAATGAGATGAAAAGCCTTTGACTCCACCCTATTGAGAAGAGCTGCATGTGGGGAGCCTCCCCACACATGAGAGTTGTACTCCATACACAGGCGAATAAAACCCGTGTACAAGGTCAACAACTGTGCAGGGGTAAAGAAAGTTTGGAATGGGCTTGGCACACCTAATCTTTTTGAAGCAGATTTCACAAGAGATGTAATATGTTCTTTCCAAGACAAATCCTGAGAGAATGAAACCCCAAGCATGTTCAAGGATGATGCAGGACATAACTGTTCATTATTAAACATTAGTGGGTAATCCTGAGGTAGATTTTGTCGGGTTGATAAGTGTAAGAACTGAGTTTTTGATGTATTAAAAATAACAAGATTATTTTTACCCCAATCAGTGATACGAGCCAAGTCAGACATTAGATGTGCCATAGCCTCATCCCTTTTATGTTGAAGTAACTGCTGAGATGGACGTTGCGGAAACCGAATGGAAAGGTGAAGGGTGGAATCATCAGCATATGAGTGGATAGGGTTAGATGTACAGATTAGAAGGTCATAGATGAATAAAAGGAAGAGAGTTGGTGATAGGACAGAGCCCTGAGGAACACTACTGTTGATAGGTCTAGGAGAAGAACGATGGCCGTCTACAACAGCGGCTATAGAACGACCAGAAAGGAAGCTAGAGATGAAGGCACAGATAGAAGGATTGATTAATGTAGTGAAGGTATAACACAGTACAATACTGCAATGGTGGTGAAAACCACTGATGCAATCCGGATGAATGTCTGATATATCGGAAAAAGTCCGGATTAGCAGGGGTAAGTCCGGATGTCGCTTTTATCGGAATTTCGCATTTTTCGGACTGGCTTGGGCCCCAATTAGTCCGTTATAGTGAGGTCTTACCGTATTACAGAGTTTCTCCGCATTTTAACCCTGAATCCGTTGAGCGATAGGGAGTGCGTTTCACATTCTTTCGTACTGCTAAGCCTCAACTTTAGTGTATTGTGGTTTCCTCTTGCGTAATGTGAGGTATACGCGGTAAAAACACTATTATATTACTTTTTGGTGTTGTTTACCAAAATACTGCTCTTTCTGGTGTGCAATATAGAAAATATAACTTGGCCGTGACAGTTGGCAGATATCACCTTCTGAGCGAAACGTACTGGGAATTGGGTCATCACTTTTTTGGGTGATCGTACATACAGTGGTGTATAGGTAGGGTGTTTTTTTGGTTTTCAGTGTTTTTTTTTAATTATGTTTTTCTTGGTTTTTAGCATTACCTTGGATATTCCTGTGTGTTTTTTGATGTCCAAAAATGGCAGATTGACCTGAAAATAGTGCCAGAATTAGGAGGGGTACTGTACATAGAGTTGTGTATAGGTTGGGTGTTTTTGGATTTTCATTTGTTTTCTTCATGGTTTTCTTGGTGTTTAGCATTGCTATGGATATTCCTATGTGTGTTTTGATGTCCGAGTATGGCAGATTGACCTGAAAACAGTGCCAAAATTTGGAGAGGTATTGTACTGTACAGTCATGTATAGGTCGGGTGTTTTTTGGTTTTCAGTGTAACTCACCGGGTCGGTCAGGATCACTTGATGGTAGTGATCGTCAGCTTTTACCCTCCCAGAAGGGAGTGAGAGCTCATATAGTCCGATCTATGGGCAAGGCTGTAACCTTCACACATGCTCACATCCATCCCCTTACTCAAAGGGGACAGTAACCACCCACTTCGTCAGTGAAACTTTTCGCAACCTGAGCGAGGCACGAACTCCTGTCTACCAGATGGCGAGCGAGAACGCTACCACTGCGCTAGCGAGCGGTGTGTGTGTGTGTGTGTGTTTTCATGGTTTTCTTGGTGTTTAGCATTGCTTTGGATATTCATGTGTGTGTTTTGATGTCTAAATATAGCAGACTGGTCTGAAACCAGTGCCAAAATGTGGAGGGTAAGGTAAATACAGTGGTGTATAGGTCGGGAGTTATTTTGGTTTTCAGTGTTTTTTTTTTTTTCATGGTTTTCTTGGTGTTTAGCACTACTTTGGGTATTCGTATGTGTGTTTTGGTGTCTTAATATGGCAGATTGACCTGAAAACAGTGCCGTAATTAGGAGGGGTACTGTACAAAGAGTGGTGTATTGGTAGGGTGTTTTTTGGTTTTCATTGTTTTTGCATGGTTTTCTTGGTGTTTGAAATTATTTTTGATAATGCTATGTACGTTTTGATGTCAAAATATGGCAGAATGACCGGAAAACAGTCCCAAAATAAGGAGGGGGTATTGTACGTACAGTAGTGTTTAGGTAGGGTGATTTTTGGTTTTCATTGGTTTTTCTCCATGGTTTTCTTGGTGTTTACCATTACTTTGGAAATTCCTATGTGTGTTTTGATGTCTAAATTTTTCCTAAATGACTGGAAAACACTGCCATATTAAGCATAGGCTTTGTTCAAATTGTTTGGGTATAGGTTGGAGGTGGGTATAGGTAGGGTCTGGGTATGATAGGGGGATAATGTTCATTATCTGGATGTTGCCAGTACCTGGACATGCCTTTGGCTCTCATTTTGTCCAGATAAATGAGGGATTACTGTATATATGGATGGGGTGGTGATAGAAGTAAAAGCACGTGTAATGGAGACAGGGCTGGCATTGGTAATGAATGGTGATAGATGGAATATCTCATATTTGTTGCATGCTGATGATGCAGTGCTACTTGCAAATACCGGACAAGAGCTTGGTAGACTAGCGCAGAGTTTTGTAGATGTCTGTGAGCATCGTGCCTTGAGAGTAAATGTAGAAAAGAGTAAACTGATGATTATTGAGAGAGTAAAGTGATGATTATTGAGAGAAAAGATGACTCCCAGTGTGATGTTACTGTGAATGGAGGGAGACTGGAATTGGTGAGAGATTTCAGCTACCTGGGTACAGTGATAGAAAAGAGAGGAAAATGTGCAAAAAAAATGGAAAGTAGAGTGACATAAGGAAGGAAAGTAGCCGGTGTTATGAAGACCTTGATAAAAACCGGAGACTTCAGTGTTACAGCTGCTCGAGGATTATAACGAAGGAGTGTTAGTGCCAACTTTAATGTATGGATGTGAGACTATCGTATATTATGAAAACGAAAAGTCAAGAATATCAGCACTGGAGATGTGACTGCGGAGGAATGTGTGTGGAGTACAGAGAGTGGATAGGGCACAGAATAATGTGATTTGTGAAAGATGTGGAGTGAGGAAGTCTTTGGACACTTGAACTGAAGAGAATGTACTGAGACTGTTTGGTCATGTGGAGAGAACGGATGACAATTGAGTGGTGAAAAAGATATATCTGAGCAAATTTGAAGGAGGGAGGAAGCAAGGTAGGCCAATAAGAAAGTGGAGGGATATGTTGGATGAGTGTGTGAGGAAGAGGGGTATGGAAGTTGGTGAGGCTAGGGGACTGGCAAGAGACTGAGCTGGCTGGATGAATTTTGTGCAGAGAAGCGCATAACCAGGGATTTGGCACACCTTTTTAATTTGACAGCATTTGAATTGACTCAGATAGGTATATGTGAAGCCACAGAATGTGATGGAATTTCTGGGGGGCATATATGATGGAGCCTGGGGGTAGGGGGTTTCAAGAATTCTCCCCCAGTATCCCTGCTTGTCGTAAGAGGCGACTGAAAGGGTTGGTGGTGGGTTAGTGCCCCACCCCGTAAAAACAACTAACTTGCTGTAGCACGGGCCGAACAGGGTAGTACTCCTGAGGGGAATGGATGCTGGCGATAGGGAGAGCTGGAGCTCCTTTCACTAGCTACCTAATCATCCCCCCTTGCTGACCTTTTCAGTGTGACAGTAACATGGAGAGTAGACCAGCATGCTCTCCCAAACATTTCCTCTAACTATCATATGCACTACACCACAGGCACTTTACATATCACACAACGTACCCCACTACGTTACAGGGGTTGACGCCAGCAAGGGCATGCGGCCAGAAAACTTTGCCCCCGCTACCTAGTGGTGGACTTTCGGGGGGAGGCTTGACAGGGGTTCCGCCGGCATAGATCACGGGTCCGGGGCGAGATGGGGCTCGAACCTGTGCTAGAGGGTACAGGGCATTGCGGTTCCCAGGCTGCCGCTTCCGCTCAGTAGAGAGGGGCCCGAAACTGGGAGTAGCGCCCCAGGAGGCTGCCCTATCAGTGGGTGTATAATGGTGGGGCAGTTGCAGTGCCAAGCCGCTCTTGGAGGGTGTCCCTGCAGGTGTCCTGGCAGGGTGCCCCGAGGCCACTACCACAGCCACTAGTAAGCTGGTGGGCTAGGGGTCCCAGATCCATTGCCTGGACCTAGGACTGTGCAGTGGGCTGGGCCTTTGGAATGTTTACCCCCCTTTATCTTACTATGACTAAGTACAGTAACAAGCATCAAAGCAAGCCTGAGGACAGCAAATCACCCAGGGGGTTTAGGGTGGGCTCATGGAATGTGGGAAGTTTGAGGGGAAGAGCGGGGGAAGTTGTTGAGGCATTTAGTAGGAGGTGGGTGGATGTGGCTTGTTTGCAGGAAGTCCGGTACAGGGGTGGATCAGCCAGAAAGATTGCTGGGAAGGATTGCTACTATAAGCTGTTTTGGCAGGGAGGAACTGACGGATATGGGGGTGTGGGTGTGTTGGTTGCGGAGAAATGGGTGGTATGGGTGATGATGAGGTAGTGGTTCTGGGAGGGGATTTAAATGGTCATGTTGGTGAAGTAGCTCAAGGTTATGAAGGAGTCCATGGAGGATGTGCATATGGTGTGAGGAATGCGGAAGGGGAAAGAATACTCGAGTTTGGGGAGGCTATGGACATGATTGTGTGCAACACACATTTTAGAAAAAGAGTGAGTAGATTGATTACGTACGAGTTCGGGGGAAATAGTAGTCAGATAGATTATTTTCTGGTCAGGAGGGTTGATAGGAGATTAGTGAGGGATGTTAAAGTTATAGGAAGCGAGGAGTGTGTGCAGCAGCACAAACTGTTGATTTGTGACATGGTGCTTAAGGAACGAATGACGAGAAGGAGGACATATGTACCTAGGAGGAAAATATGGAAGCTGGGAAACCAATCAGTAAGGGATGCCTTTTATAGTGAGATGAGGAGAGTGGTGGCTGAACAGGAAGCCGTAGATAGAGACGTTAATGAACAGTATAGAGCCCTTAAGAACAGCCTCTTGAGAGTTACCGATGCAGTGTGCGGTTGGACAGGGGGCCCACCAAGACATAAAGTGACTTGGTGGTAGGATGAGGGTGTAGAAGCTGCAGTTAAGGAGAAAAGAAGGCTTTTTTGGGAATGGAAGAAGGGTGGTAACAGGGAGGAGTACTTGGTTGCCAAGCGCAGGGCTAGAAGAGAGGTATACAGGGCGAAGTCTGAGTCACAGAGACTTTTACTTGATAATCTAAATCATGATGGAAGGAAAAATATGGTTTTTAGGGTGGCAAATCAGGTGAAGAGAGATAATCGGGACATTGTAGGCGAGCAGTGTGTGAAGAATGATGAAGGAAGGGTAGTGGTGAACAGTGAGGATATTAAAGATGCATGGAGAGAGCATTATAGCCGGTTGTTGAATGAGGAGTTTGATTGGGATAGGGAAGGTTTGGAGCCAGCTGATCCGGTGTTTGGGCCTTGGCCTTTGATTGACACTGCTACTGTGAGTGAGGCAATAGGCAGGATGCGGGTGGGGAAGGCGGCAGGTGTGTCTGGGTTGACTGCTGAAATGTTGAAGGCCTCAGGAGATATTGGGGTGAGGTTAGTCACTGACCTGATAAATATGATTATATATGAGTGTGTGGTCCCAGATGATTGGCTGAAGAGTGTAATTGTAAATGTGTACAAAGGGAAGGGTGATGCCCTGGAAAGGGGAAATTACAGAGGTATAAAGCTCTTAGATCAGATAATGAAAGTAATGGAGAGAGTTCTAGAAGGTATGATTAGAGAAAGAGTGAATATCAATGAGATGCAGTTTGGGTTTATGCCAGGCAGGGGGACCACTGATGCCATATTCATTGTTCGACAGCTTCAGGAAAAATATATTGGCAAGAAAAGGGAATTGTATTTTGTTTTTGTTGATTTGGAAAAGGCCTTTGACAGAGTCCCTAGAGAGGTGGTGAAGTGGGCAATGAGAAAGCTAGGGTTGGAAGAGTGGCTGGTTAGGGTGGT
>JAGKTI010006361.1:1252-13591 GCA_018397915.1 Birgus latro
GGGGGGGGGCAAGAAAACCTGAAAAAAGGTGAGAGCCTGAGTGTCCTCTTAGGTGTGTGGTATAAAAAAAAATAGCCGACAAAAGCTGGGTTTCTAGGCCACAAGTACTCTTCGTGAACTTTTGTCAGCTATGTACCAGCATGTCTGTCTGTGTCTGTCTGCTAAGCCTGCGTCTGTGCCTATCTTTGTGTGTCTGTATCTTTATATGTCTATGTATGTATGTCAACGGATGCTACAATAACACTGAGCAGATGTAACAAATTTTTAAATGCTAAGAAACCTAATAAGTAGCTAATTATAAAAATCTGACTGGGAAAGTGACGAGACTAAAACCAACAGATAATGACCAAAGAACCAAAGAACCGCAGACAGAAACAACGACAGCAGAAAACGAACATTCAGCTACAAAACACAGGAAACTGAGGAGATGAGACAAGGAGACAGGAAACGTGATACACATGTGAACAAATAAGAATGAAAATACTGCAAGGACAAAAAGGCAATTCGCACACAATAAAACAAAGAAAAAACAGACGAGAAGTGACTACTAGACAAGGAAGCAAAGAAAATGAACCACAGATAATAAGCAGGAAACTTACAATAAAAAAAATGCTGAGATAGGAAAAGGGAACAAAACAAAATGGAAACAGGGGGCGAGGAGATATAAAAGATAAGAATGAACTAACACTGAAGAAAACTAACAGGTCTAGAAAAACAACAAAGTCAACTTGTGTGAGGAACCAGAAAAGATATGACACGGAACTAACTAGACAAACTACAGAATGGAAACGAGACTGGAAACAACAAAAAGTGGAAACAAAGGAAACTGGAAAAAGGGTCAGGGATCTAGAATAAAAATGATGAAAGGAGAGGACGAGAGACGACGAGAGAAGGAAAGGAGAGACGTGGATGAGAGGAGAGGTTATGAAAGAAGAGCACGATAGAAGTGGATGAAAGGAGAGGAGAAGAACAGGAAACAACTACTGGAGGATGAGAGCGATGGTGGGAACACAACAGACGGAGGCAGGCAGCATGGACTGAACTGGGGAATGCCAATAAACCTGATACCGGCTGATGGAGGGGATGAGAGAGGAGGCTGAGAGGAGGGAGACTGGGTGAGGGGAGGAAGGACTGGATGGGGGAAGGGAAGAGGGGGTTAGGAAGAGGGAAGAGGGGAAGGGGGAAGAGGAAAGAGGGGAAGAGGAGATGAGAGGAAAGAGGGGAGAGGGCTGAGAGAAGGGAATGGGAGCTGAGGGCAAAAGAGGAGGAGGTTTGACGACAGAGAATAAGGAATAAGGGTACAAGAAAATGTGAGAATAGGGCGAGAGATGGGAGAGGAGGGGCTGAGGAGAAAGGAGATAGAGGCATAGGTGGAGAGACTAAGGGAGGTGATGAGAGGGAAGCGGTGGGTGTGAGAGCAGAGGGGATGGGAAGGCTTGTAAGCCGGGTGGGAAGGATGAGGGCAATGTAAAGGAGGGGGTGAAATGTGGAAAAGAGAAGACGGGAAAAAGAAAATTTAAGGGAAAATTGGAGGAACGGGAAGGAAGGAGGAAGGAAAATGGGGCAGAAGAGCAAAAGAGAAAAGGGGAAAAAAAGAGAAAAGGAAAAAAAGAGAAAAGGGGAAAAGGAAAAAACGTGAAATGGAAGAGGGAAAATAAGAAACGGGAAGAGAAGAATGGGAGTGAATGGGGAAATAAACGAAAGTCAAAAGAAGAAAGTGGTGGGGAGGGAGACTAAAGGAAAACAGAGGGAATGAGGAAAAATGAAAATACAGAAGGAATATGTGAAGAAAAGGGGGACGAGAACGATGGGAAAGTGACAACAAAGTAAACAAAGGAAGGCAAACAGCGAGAGAGAGACCCTGTAATGAAACATGTACAGTTAGGTGTGTGTGTTTGTGAGACTGTACGTGTCTTTTATGTATGCATCCTGTACAGCTGTGTGTTTGTTCTGGCTGTGTTTATTAGTGTACGTAAAACTATACCACTGTTTGTGTTATTCGTGACGTCAGAACCCTGGCTAAATTCCTTGAACTTGAACGGAGGCAGCTTTCTAGTGGCCCTTTCTACTCCCCCACTCTCATCCTCGCATACCATCTCCTCTCTTTACCAGCAATTACTTCTCTCGCTTTGCTTCTTTTCTCCTCTGTCTCCTTTGATTCCTTCGTCAACTTCTCAGCTTGACACTCACTCTCCCTCTCTCTGCTTCTTCCCTCTGTCTCCGATTCTTCCCCCCATTTCTACTATACCCATATCCCCTTTTTTTCACACGACTTTTTTGTTTATATTCTTACTCCCATTTCTTCTTCATCCCTCCACGTCACTTAATCTTCCAACTTTCTCTCTATTTCGCATTCTTTTTCCTACCCTCCCCCCCTCCCCACACATGCACTAGCTAACCTACCACCCACCCACCCACACACACGCCCGCACACACACGACGGAGTAAGGCGTGAATTATTTGTCAACCCCTCACACGCAGGCCACCAACACCTCTCTCCACTCCTCCATCCCCCACCAGGTGCAATGTCACTGGCCCTGGCTTTTCTCCACACTGACATACAAGTACAAACACAAAGTCAACAGATAAAGGGAATCGTGTATTTACAAGCGCACATACTTTTTTTTTTTTATAATTATTAATATTTTCCTTACCTTTAGCCATTTTGCGGTCTCACTGTTTTGTTAACTTCTTACACAATACCCCTCCTACTCGTATTTTTTTTTTTAATCTTCATACATCTTCCTCTTCAGTCCAATACTCACAAAAACCTTACCTCCATTCATACATTTTTTTCTGACGTCAATTTCCCTTTCCATCTCCTATATCCTTCCTATCTTTTAACTTGACTCCCTCTCTTTACTTCATGTTATCTTCCTCTCCATCGTCCATTCCTTTTTACATCTGTTAACTTCTGGCCTGGCCTCCCTCCCTCCCTTGCACTTTCAGACTCCGAACCTTCTGCTCATCTTATCCTATCCTTTTATCCTCTTAGTTTCTCTACATTACCTCCCCATTAATCCTCTTTCCTTTCCCCATCCATGCCAACATCTCCCATCATCCCTGACCATTCCACTTCCCTTATCTCTCCATTAGTATACCCGGCTGTCCCCTCCTCAACCTTCTCTCCCTCCAGTTTTCCCTTCCATTCTCTCCCCAGTTCAACCTCTCCCCTCGCTTTCCCCTTCTTCAAACTCTACGGTGTTTTTGTTGGACCTTTTGCTATTTCCCCTTCTTTCATCTCTTGCAATTTGTCTTTTCCTTCCCTAACTCTCTCCCTCCCCTCTCTCTACTTTCCGTTTATTTGCCTCCCCTCTCTTTCCTTTCCCGCAATCTACCTCCCCTCTCCTTCATTTTCTACTACCTTCTCTCCTCTCCCTTTCCCTCATCCCTCCCTCTCCTTACCTTTTCCTCTGCCTCAACCTCTTTCCCCCCTCTTCCGCAGTCTCTAGCTCTTTCCTCTCTCTCTCCAACTTACCATCTATTGCCTTATCCCCTCTCCTTCCCCTCCCCCTCTCGTTTCCATTCCCTCCTCTCCCCTCAATTTGTGCCCATTAAAGGTAGGTATTCTTGAGAAAATTTGAGAGCGGTCGGGAAAATCACAGGGCCAGGGAAACTGCAGCTTTTAACAGACCCTTAAGTAGCGACGGTGAGGACGAGGAGGTGGCCACTTGGGAGCCGAGTGGGGAAACTGGGGAGGAAAAGAGACTGGGAAAGAAAGTAATTTAAGTCGGGGAAAAAAATGGTAGCACGTAACAATCCGGGGAAAAGGAAGCTAGGAGAGGATGGATAAGGAGTGGCGTAAACAGGGAAGTAAAATAAGGGACTGGGAAGGGGGGATATAAAGTACGATGCCTTCTGAGAAAATGCCGAGACAAGCGGGAAGAAAATGAGAGCTTCTGTACTTATAACAGAACACGTTGTATGAGAGGTGGGGAAACAAATGAAATTATAAATGACACTCTGGGCTATGAGGGACAGGGAAACAATTACTGAAATGAACAGACATATTAAGAGGAGTGAGAGAAAAGAAAACGATACCGAAATGCAGAAACAGAAGTCCACACTGACAAGGAGAACGGAGGGCAATGAGATTACAGATAAATGGAGACACTTAGCCGATAAACTGGAATGAAAGACAGGAACAAGGGGTATCGAAAAGTGGTTACGGTAAGAATGGAACTAAACGCCAAAGAATGCTACGATAACAGTCTGAGAAAAAGACCCGTTCAAAAGAGTGAGCTAGTGGGAGTGAACCAAAGATAACTCGGGAATGAGGGTTATTAGGGATAAGTTTAAAGGAGTTTGAGGGAAGTAGTGTGAAGGGACTGGCGCATTCCTTAAAAGTAAAACCGAGAGTAGAGAGTAATAACATTCAAAGAGGTGTGGAAATAAAATCAAGTATCACAGAGAAATACCTAACGTGGAAATATTCCTTGATGCGAGAAAAAGATATGATAAAAACACCAGAGTAAACGGATACAACATACCATGTGGGACGAAGAGGTTAGAACATGATTAAAATACAGTAAGAAGCTATAGTGACCAAGATCCGTCTTCCGTGAATGACCTAGACTTATTGCAGGCTTCGTACCTCATGTGGATGCAACTTATTACCTGGGGTACGACCATTTATGATACAACAGGTCATATTAAATATTTTACTAAATTCTGTACCACAATACCAGTCTTCTTTCAAGCTTAACAGTACATCACCACGTCCACCGTCGTGACCAAAACTGCATCTCAGCCATGACCACTCACCTGGAAAGAAAATTTACAAAATTAGTTTTAAAGCAGGCGAGTAACTGAAAGAATCTATTATATTTCAACATTTACCACACTTTGTATAACTTAACCAGATTGGACTAGGCTTTGGAGGAGTCTGATGTGGCTGGCTGGATTTCTAGAAGCTAGGGTGTATTGTAATAAGAAAAGCAAACTAAATATGGTCAGGAGGAGGTATATTAGGTTACAGGCGCAGGGTAGGGTGAAGACTGGGTAGGGGGGTTGGGTGCGAGTAAGCAGTTGAAAGACGCAGTTGGGTACCTAGTAGTAAGGTGGAATGGGGTGATGCAGGGTGAGTCGAGCAAACAGTACGGTACGGTATGCTGGAGCGGAGTAGGGAGGGGTGTGGTGCAGTAAGGCAAGATGCAGTAGGGTGGGGTGAGATGTAGCGGCAGCGTGGGACGCGGTGGGGTGCGGCAGGGTGTGGTCTCCAAGATAAACACAGCACAGAGGCCTGCCCTCCTTTCACTAATTAACCCCGCTGCTAATTGATCCCCATTGTTAAAAGTGGACTCAGGGGTCACGGGGGAGATGACACCCAACAACGTCAATTAATAATCTTAAATCACACGATATCCTTACTCAGAGTAAAAAATGCACAGAGAAGGAAAAGACCGTCACAGATAACTAACAAACTTTCATCAGTGTCTTGTTTCCTTCACAGCCGATGAAAACTTAAACTGATTTAAATTCTGTCTCCACTTTTTGTTCACGTCTGGCACCTATACTAAATTCAAATAATTTTTAATGGTGCAATGGAGATTCAGCTAAAAAAAAATATATATATACAACTAATAACTTCCTTCTATGAAAATAGCCATTCTATTCCCATCTATTCACAGTTTATGTACATCTGGCTACAAATAATACTGTTAACAGACTCAAAATGGTAACACTAACCTTTACAAGCCAGATCAGGTTTCCACACACACAGGTACCTAACAAAGATTAAAAAGTATTCGTTTCTCCACAAAGAAAATACATGAAGAAAAAGTTTTGGCTTGCGTGTTAGATTTCCACAAAGGGAGCAAGAGAAAAAAAAGTGGAGCGTGAAGAATGGGAAGGAGTTAGGCAGTGAAAGTGGAGGAGTTGACAGGGCTGCTGAATGGAGAGAGGTGGAGAGTGGAGTGAAAAGGGACGAAAAAAGGGAAAAGGATGAAAGAAGTAGGACACGAGAAATAGCTAAACTGCAAAGGAAGAGGAGGAAAAGTTACGAAAGGAATGAAGTAAAAAGGAAAGCAAACAGCAACAGCACAAGTGGTCCTTTCGTGGCCTTCTTTTTAAGGACAAGTTGTATCCAACATAACTTTTATTAGTCGACGACAATGACAGCAAAGTAGGAAGGCTAAAATGAAGTAGAGCAAAAGCAGGAAAGCGGATGAAGATCAGCAGGAAGGGAAGGGAAGAGGGGGCAGAACTACAAACAACAGCACTAACTCAGGTAAAAAAAAAAAAACTCCTCAGAGCAAGCAAAGATTTACACCATGTCCCCAAACTCTGACACAGCACCGCCGAGAACGAGGAGGAGGAGGAGGAGGAGGAGGAGGAGGAGGAGGATGGAGGGGGTAAGCAGATGAAGAGGGCAGGAGTTGCAAGAAGAGTGAAGATGAAGGGAAAGTGTAGATGGAGTAAAATTTGGTGTTCTCGTCATAATTATTAGGAAAATTTGACGTTCTCGTTATATCCAGCTCCCTTTCGCGTCTTTAATATCCTATACCAGCTAATGGCAGACGATTTCACTCATTTAAGACTGTGACAAGAGCTGTAGATTAATACTGTCCACATTAACCTCTCATGGTAGGAACAGCTTTTCAATTCCAGCTACCGTCAGGCGATTGCTTAGCCGAGTGAAAAATAAGCCTGAGAGTGTGTCCTAACTTTCCTGTGTTATCATCTCCTTAACCCGAAGACTAATTTTTCATATTGCTGTCCTCAATGTCAAACTATTTCATTATCTAATCATATACAAGGGAATTAACGAGGGCTTTCACTAACTCTCTCATTCGTTATCAATACATAATTGAATAAAACTGGAGATAGCAAAATTATCGTATGAGAAATAAACCTGAGGGGCACAAAGAGAAAGCCGTAGACAAAGAACCATAACGATGATAAAATGCCACAACAAACAGAACAATGAAATATTCTCTCATTCAGAAAAAAAAAAAATGGTACCAGGAAATTCCCACAAAAAGGAAAAAGTACGAATAAAATCAAAGCACACGTGAAAAAAGCAGCAAACGGAAAAAAACATAAAAACACATGACAATCACACCAAAAACGCAAAACAAAAAATAAGGAAAATGCAGTATAGGAAAACGAAAAATTGCCGATAAAAAATAGCCTGAAAAAATTTAAACTCTGCAGGTGAGCGGTGCTGAAATTAGTGATGTGATAATTACGGCAGATGGTGAGATGCCTGGGTACATGACAGAGAGGGAGGGAGGAAGGAAGGAGGGGGAATACCTCGTAATGCATGGAGAGGGAAGAGAGATTGGATGAAGAATTAAGGAGGAATGCTGCTTATGAAGGGGGAAACGAGGCATACTATTTGAGGAGTGTAAATGAATACTGTTCGAAGACGGGAGATGTATATCGTGAGTGGAAAGTGTAGACGATATGAAATGCTGGAGGAGGGTGGAGGAGAATGCCGGAGAAAAAGAAAAGATATGTTGGAGGAGTAAAGAAGAGAAATGATGGAGGAGGACGGTAGAGAAATGTTGGAGGAGTAGGGAAGAGAAATGCTGGAGGAGGAGGGTAGAGACATTCTTCAGGAGGATGGGAGAGTGATGCTGGGAGAGGAAGGAAGAGTAAGGCTGGAGGAGGAAGGAAGAAAAATGCTTGAAGAGGTATATGAAGAAGAAAGGAGAATGAAGAAAGGAAAAGGAAAACCGGTGGAGAGATATTAAAAAGGAATTCTGAAGAAAATAATAATAATAATAATAATAAAAATAATAATCATCATCATCGAGGAAAGCTAGAGTGCATTATTACCTTTGGAAACGGAGGTAAGAGGAAGAGTGAAATGCGAGTGCAGAACGGCTGATGAAATTATTATAGCTACACAAAGAGGAAGGTGGAATGGAAAATAACAGAACGAGTTGCCAAATACACAGAAAGATAATAAATACTACGGGAAAGTTGAAGGCTCACTCAAAAGAAGTTTACAACAACAGGAAACTGAGATGGTAGGGAGGGATAAAAGGGAAGCGAATGCGTGTACAAAGCAAAATCGCTCCTTCAGTTTTAAAATCATTATTGCATCTTTAGACGACTTGAATCAGCTTAGGAGAGAGACTTCTAACTGGAGGGGTTTAATACAGTCCTCGCAAACCCCTCCAGTATGCGAGGCCGTTCGTAAGCTTATCACAATTGTCTGGTGGTTCCTAGAATATATGTCACCGGATCGAAAGGGTTAATAAATCATAAATATACAACGAAAAATGTATCTGTGAAGAAGGTAACAGAGTACCGGTGTATCCAGTAACAGACAGGAAAGGCCAAGAGTAATAGGGAGGCGACAGAAGCAGGAAACACGAGTGAAGGCAGTGACGGGAGGTACACCAAAGAATGACGGACGGTGTGACAGTGACAGGAGGTAAGGGATGAGGGTGTGACAGCGACGGGAAGGAGGGGGACGGCCATGGAGTGAGAGGATGAAGGGGATTATGGAGAGGGCGACTGATCAGTAAAGATGAAGGTTGTGATGGGAACGGAAGGGGGGGAAATGAGGGATAGGGACAGGAAGGATAATGAGGGCCAGGAATGAGGGAAAATGAAGGACAGGAAAGGGGGAAAATGAGGGATAGGAATGGGGGAAAATTGAGGGATAGGGATGAGAAGAAATGAGGGATAGGGAGAGGGACGGGGAAAGGGAGTGATGAATAGCTGGTGACAAAAAGATGAGAAATCGAGATACAGGTACGAATATGATGTACTGTGTTAAAACTGTCTGCAATATTAACGATTATAATGCAGTGCCATCACCATTTGAAGTGTTTACGAATATAAGGTACTGCCATCACTACCTGCAGTATTTATGAATTTAATGCACTACAACCGTCATCACTAATATTACGAATAAAATATACTACAGCATCACCATCTGAAGTAACTGCGATTATGATTTACTGTGCTGTCACCATCCAGTGTATATTAGTGCCCTCCACGATGTCAGGATGGAATTTAATCTAACTCTGGATTTGTTATATCAACTAGGGCAGCTGTTACAGACAAGAGACTGGGTTGCTTTCACATTGGCTTAGACCGGAACACTTCTTCAGACTTATTTTGCACATTACAACTTTAATATCCTCGTGTATGTTACCGAGGCAAATATGTCGATACTGAAGAAAATATAAACACAAGCAAAGGCTAAGGTGTAACATACATACTAATCGCTAAGAAAGAGACGCTATAAAATCTGCTGTCGACAAGAATCCGGCTCAAACTGACCACAAACCATGGCTACTCTCCGGCCTTGAAACAAGTTTGAAAGGTAATCAGTAACCGTACCCAGCTGATACAAGGACAAACAAAAAAACAGAACCTTGAAACGAACCAGTACGTCTTAAAATAATAATAATAATAATAATAATAATAATAATAATAATAACATAAAAAAAACTGCAGCACAAATGCCTCAGCAGTTTATTCTTGCTGTTAACAAGCGATGTATTTTCCAGCCAACACTGGACCACTCACGACAACTAACGAATGCTATATCTTACATTTCCCGTTTGAAAAATTTCAAGCTGAGTAAAATCGTACTGGAATAAGAATAAAGCATTAAGTCAACCACAGAAATACGTAAAAAAAAAAAAAAACTATCCACGGTAAAATATTGGAACTAATAATCGTACTGGAATGAAAAAAAGGCATTAAGTCACGCACAGAAAAACGTAAAAAAAAAAAAAAAAAAACTATCCACTGTAAAATATTGGAACTAATACACGATATTAACAAAAACGAAACGATCCTGTGCATGACTTCCGAGGACACGTGACAACGCAATTTTCTGACCAGAACTCGGAGTTAAGACTTGGAAATACTGGAGTATAACCGAAGGACATTCCCTTCAGTCTCTCCCTCCCCTTCCCCTCTCGTCCTTATAGTCTCGACCTTGGTACCGCCCTGGCCATGTCCCTTATACCCCACCTCTCCCAAATCCGACCCCTCCCCTACCCACCCTTACCAAGTCTATTCCCACCTAACCCTTATCCAATCCCTTACTGTTCCTTTACCTTGCTGGACTCTTCAATCGTCTTGCATCACCACTCATCATTTCCCTCTACGATGCGTCTCTCCCTTACCCAACCCTTCACCATTACTCACCACACCTACTCCTCCTCCTCACTCACTCTACACCACGTCTCCCTCATCGTACTCCATATCCCTCAAATCGTCCTTAATTCTTCTCTTTTTTTCTCCAAGTTTCTTCTGAGTTTCAGCTGCTATCTTCCATTCTCTTCTCACACTCTCTTCACATAATTCTAGCTTCCCCAGTTCCAGTCCTTGTCCCACCCCAATCCCTTTTCTCTCTCGCCCCACCAGTACCCTCTTCTCGTCCCTCACCCAACTCCCTCCTCGAGAATCCAGTCCGAGCCTTTCCTCCCCCTCTCGTAACTCACCTCCCTCTCTCCTGATCCCCTCCCCTTGTCCCCACAGCTCCTCTCTCCCCTCCCTCCTGTTGTAAATCTCTCCCCACTCCTTCTCCCCCACCTACTCTCCTCTTCCCACTTCAGTTGCTCCCCACTGCTGTAAACTCTGCTACTTTCATTATCACGCCGCCTTTCCTTCCCCTACCCCTACTACTCTCCTTCTCTTCAATTCATTCCCCTTCATCCCACACCACAGCTCTCCGTGTCTCCATCTCCCTCCAACCCCTTTTCTTCCCTCTTCATCATCTTTCTGCTCTCCGTCCCTCCCTCCCTCCGTCTCCCCCACCCCACTTCTCTTTTTCCTAACCACAACCATCCTCTTCCGATCCTGAGTCTCGCCATTCCTTGCCAACTTTAAAAAGCATTTCCTTTTTTTCCCCGCCTATTTTTGACCCCAGCCCGCCCCCCACTTCCTCTTTAACCCCTCTTGGCTAAAAACTATTCCTTACCTCCAATTTTCCCCTCCTTCCTAATTCACTTTATTTCTTGGCTTTTCTCTTACATTTATTTCTCTCTATTCTTTCCCTTTCCTTCTTCCTCCCCTAGTATCCATTTCTTCCTTCCCTACTCCCCCCTCTGCTCCTTTCCATGTAGCCTAACCCATTCCCGTCCCATATTCCTTTCATTTATATCCTCCTTTACTTCTTTCATTCCCTTCCTTCACCGCAACTGCTCCATTTCTCTTCGTACTCCTATTCCTTCTTTACTGTTCCTCCTCCCCTATTCCTCCCATTCTTTTCCACCTCACCTATTCCAGTCTCACAAACTGCAGCTCCAATTTTATCCTCTCTTCTTTCATTCTTTAGCTACCTCTCCTTTCCCTCACTTTTCTATTATTCCCATTTTCCTTTCCCCCCAATCTTTTCCTTTTCTGTGTTTCCCAGTCTACTCCTCCTCTCCTATTCCTTCCATTCTTTTCCTCCTCCCTCCACTCCTCCTCCCTCTCCTGCACCCTTCACCCCCTTACCGAGTACAATGCACCGCCTCCCTGCCGACCTGCGCAGCTATTTCCCACGCCTGCCTTTGTTCCTTCTTCGTTTGGCTTTTCCCCCCTCTTCGTGTCGCCCCCACCCCCCCACCCTGTTTCCAAGTCGTCCCCTCCGTCTCACCCTGTTTCCATTCTCTCTCCACACCCTGTCCCTCCTTACACCCTCTTTCCCTATACGACCCCTCTCATCCTCTCCCTATCGCATCCCACTCTCATCCTGCTTCCTTGGCGTTCCTCCTCCTGTCTTTCCCTGTGGCTCCCCTCTTACCCTTTTTCCCTGTCGCCCCGTACATCGTCAACCTTCCCCTCCTCTCCCTTTCCTCTTGTTCTCGCCCTGATTCAGCCTCTCACCCCTCACCCTGTTTCTCTCCCTCACCTCTTGCCCTGCCACCCTACCCCTCCAACACCTATTTCCCTGGTCCCAATCCCCTCCCCCTTCTCTACGGGCGCTAGGGTAGTAACCGGAGTCCGCCAGAGATTATCGGAGTGTAACAGCAAGGGTCTTTGTATGGCCACACGCTCGCAAATCCACACCAAAAATGCAAGAGGATTACGAAGGACCACTACTGAATACGCACCACATATCCATAACCATTTTATTTACTTCCTTTTTGCAATCTATATGATTATGGAAAAAATCAAACAAAAGGGGCATCTATTAGCCATTTCGCCACGACTGCGTTTTTATATTTCACTCTCGTTGTTACTACTCAACTTAAACGAGATTCCCACTGGCGGCGAAGAGGTTAATGAGGGCAATAACTAACCCCGTAGGATCCAACAGTCTCTACTAAATACAACTGTCATGTGGTGAGAGAGAGAGAGAGAGAGAGAGAGAGAGAGAGAGAGAGAGAGAGAGAGAGAGAGAGAGAGAGAGCTAATCATCTAAAGAGATATAATATA
>JAGKTI010006361.1:28349-41051 GCA_018397915.1 Birgus latro
GGAGGGAAGAAAGGAGTAAGTAACAGAGGTAAAAGAAGAATAAAGAGAATGGAGGGAAAGAGGGAAACTATATTAGGGCTTCGAGGACTGGGATGTAAGGGGATGGGGGGATATGGCGAAAGGAAGGGGTTGTGGCGATGAAGCAGCGATCTACTGTGACCTAGTTCATCAGAGTAAAGAGTTCATTGTGGATACACCATATATGTGGGTATGAAAAATATAAAAAGCAGGATATGGAAACTAGGAATAAATATCGTAATCAGAAAACAGGCAATCAGTTTACTCCGAAATTTATGATAATAGCGAGCTGATGCAGCCTCACTTATCCTCAGTAAATCCCTGTTATCCCACCTAATAACTTGCGTAAGACAACCGGCCCGCTCTGGCAAGACGCCCCGTGAAAATGGAGGAGAAGAGAGGAGAGGAAAGGAGGGGAGAGGAGAAGAGAGGAGGAGGGGAGAGGGAGAAGACAAAAGGGCGGCACGTCTGTCCTCCGTCACTGGCGTCCCGTATTTTTCAGCAGCAGGAGGCGCCACAACAGTTCAATTTCCTTATCGACTCCCTGCTTCGCTGGACCCATCATCATAGCCTACCAGACAGGGGAGGGGAAGGCAAGGCAACGCACGAGACTTGACAACTTTAAGACTTGTCCTCGCCTCGCCTGGAGGGGCCTTTGACATACGTAATTTTCGACATGGAACTTTTGCTATCTCGTTCCTTCTTCCATAGTTTCCTTTTCAACAAGTCATAAGCCGATATCCAACAACTCGTCATCGCAGCCTATACTGCTCCAAGCTTTCCACGTAACCAGCAGCCCAAAACCAACCATCGAGTAAACTGTGACGCTTCATAATATACCGGGTCCTACAGCACACAGACAGCATCTCGATAAAGTTAGCAATAGAAACCTTAAATGATAGATTTTATTAACCTTAGGCAACAAAACATTTCATCATTACATTCAACTGTCATGTGAGTCTTTGTTCTCATAAACTTCCGCGTTATTTAACACACACACCGCAGATTAAGCGCATTATAAAGCTCTGTAAGTATTACTGCAGATAAGAGACAAATCCCCTCAATGTGGCCGCTGTCAATAACTGGATAATTTCATCATTAGTCTAGATTTTGAAGTTTTGGCAGAGCTGACCTAACACGCAAAATGTTGCACAGTTTACTGACACGCACATTGGTTAAATGAATGGCTGTAACGAAAAAAAAAAGGGGGGGGGCTGCAGTAGCCTACTACACCAGTGAATTATTCAGTTAGGCCAGTGGATTAGGTAATTTCTCAATCAACTTCCAAAAGTTTAAATAAAAATGCACGGTAAAGCAGGTGTACAAAGTTTTATTTTTATTTTTTATGTAGCTATGAAGAAATGAGGTCAGAGTGATGAGAAAAAGAAATGATACTTGAGAAATTTGAAGCAAGTTCGTGAAAGCGCAGGTGGGGTCTGTCCATGAATGACCCCAAGCACTGTGGGATGCTGGCAATGAACCAACAAGAGATTATACACTTCCTCCTGTCTTCCCTCAATCACTGCCGCATCCTCCTCAACCAACCACTCATTTCTATCCGTCAAGTACCACCCTTCGTACTGGACACGAATTTTCCTAATACAACATCACTTACCACGATTTAATTCACCAGCAGTTTTCTTATCCAGGTCGTGTACAAACCTAGCTTACACAACACCCTATTAACAACGAACTCCAATTCTCTCTCCAGTTACTTTACCTAACTACCCATCCCCTTAACCACCTTCACTCATCCTACACCATATGATCACTAGCCCCAGGTACTACAGAACGTTCCTTACCATCCATTACACTACAACCACCACACCAACACAGCACACACCCTACCACGACATCCCAACAAACACCACACCACAGACAACACACCCACAACACACCACAACAAAAACAACACGCCACACCACGAACTACAACCCACCACACCACATACCAGCACACCACCACCATACCACACTGTACGCTCCACTTGTCCCAGTACATTACCACCCCCTCCACTACGCTCCACTTCCTCCTCCTCATTCATCCCCCACACCACACAACGCTCTACTAATTATATGATCCCAGCCTCCACCACAAGCCTTTTAAGTCCATAATCTTGCTCTACTTATTTATACGGCATCTCTCTCTCTCTATTTCTCTCTCTCTCTCTCTCTCTCTCTCTCTCTCTCTCACACACACACACACAAACACGAATTAACAGCGGGGCCCCCAAATTTCACAGTTTAATTTTCTACAAGAGGTGGGTGAAAGCGACGCGTGAGAGAACAATTAAATGGAGGATTAATATTCGGCTCAATGTGATATCAAATGAATATTCAGTTGTTACGATGCCCAGCCACCTCATCGAACGGAAATGAAAATATACAATGGACAATGCAAGTAGTAATAGTAGAAGCAACAGTAGTAGTAGTAGTAGTAGTAGTAGTAGTAGAAAAATAAAATGGAAGAGGATGATAAAAATGATGAAAAGGGGTGAGAAGAGAAAAGCAAAAAAACAGGTAAAAATGAAACTAAAACATCGGCAAAAGGAAAGTGTAAAAAAAAAAAATAAAAAAAATAAAATGGTGAGAGAGTACCTTTAAACTGGTGCAGCACTTTTAGCACCAGTGTCAGCGTGTTCGAGAAGGAGGCGGGGGGTGAAGGAGGAGGAGGAAAGGAAGGGGAGATGATGGGACGGTAAGGGAGGGGAAAAGGATGATGGCGGATAAGGTAGTCAAATAAAAGAAGAGAATGTAAGGAGAAATGTGACGATGAGAGGAATAGGAGAGTAAAGGCGAGAGGAAAAGAAATGAGGGGAAGTGAAGGAGGAAGAGGAAGGAAAGGGGAAGGACGCTTACGACAAGGAAGTTTAGGGGAAGGGAGGGTAGGGGAGGGGAAAAGGGTGGTGGAGGGGAGAGGGGGAAGGGAGGAGAGGGGAGAGGGGGAAGGGAGGAGAGGGGAGAGGGAGCAGTATCATAGAAGGATAACATTACTAGAGACGGTGGCCTTGTGAGCCTCTATAACAACCGGTTTGGGTGTGACGTGACCAGCCCCTCACCTCGCATAACGGGGTTCCTCTCGCACACACTTTAGGCTTTTCCTCTCACGACATTACCTACCACCCCACCACCATCACATTCCACCACACCACACCACCACCATCATCACATTCCACCACACCATCCTACCACCATCACATTCCACCACACCACACCACCACCATCACCTTCCACCACACCATCCTACCACCATCACATTCCACCACACAGTACCGACAACTGCTGCCCGTCACCTTTCTGAGTTGATGTACTGTGGCTACAGCAAAAACACCTCACTTTTCCATAACATGGGTCCTAATCACTCGCTCCCTCCCCACCTGCATTCAACCACCCCTGTATTCCACCACACCCGCACCTCCCCCAACCACAACCGTACCCCATCCCCACCACACCTGCACCCCACCCCTACCACACCTGCACCCCACCCCTACCACACCTGCCATTGACCAACCCATGCAAATCACAGCCCACCCAATGGCGTACTTAGCAAAACCCTAATTATGTATTCATAGCCAAAGCCAGTGTCAGGGCACAAAAATGTCACCGGGGAAAAAATATAAACCCAAAAATTTGTCTCAGGAAATTAAAACAGCAGTCAGATGCAGGAAATTTCAGTAAGTGACAAAAAAGAAAAAATACAAAAACAGAATGGGAAAAGCAACAAGTAACAAAAACACCACGTTAAAAAGAAAACAAACAAGATGCACTACAAAATTATCACTACAAAAATCAAGCAATAAAAAAAACAGTAACAATAAATAAATAAAAAATACACAAAGGAAAAATGAGTAGAGCGGTAAATATAAAGTAAACAGGTCGAGAGAGAACCTGGAGGGACCACAAACTAAACAACAATAGGGGATTTTAAACGGGGTGGTGTGGGTGGGGTGGTGGTGGTGTAGGATGGTGGTTTAGGATGCTGGGAAGGAGCTAAGAGAGGGTGGTGCGGGGAAGAGGTGAAAAGGAATGAGGGTGGAAGCCAGGGGAGGGGTTAAGGAGAAAGGGAGATTGGGAAAAGGTATTGAGAGAAAGAGAGAAGAGGGGGGCACGGAGAGGAGTCGGGGGTGGACTTGTCCTGGCTAATCCCCAGGACCCATTAGGATCAGCTCACCTGCCACCCCACAGGTAAATATACGGATTTATTTACCACGCCCAGGGAGGAGGGGGAGGAGGAGCTGACCATGAAATGGAAAAAAAAAAGTGATAAATAGGAAGGGAGAAGAATCAGAATTACACAGAGGATGGGTAAAAAGTTCTGTGATACGTCAATGAAATCTTAATGACAGCTGGTGATCAACCCCATTCTGTCTCGCCGAGCAGACCCATCACGCGCAGGCAAGCATCCGCTCCCGCAGCGCCGACTCGTGCAGTGAACCGATGTTTCACTGTGTCTGGGGTAAAATGTGGAGGTCTGGCTCCTAGACGGATGCCGCATTTGTGTTTCTCCACCTAGGTGACAGAGGCACCACAGAAGGCTTTTTTTTGGGGGGGTGGGGGGGTGGGGTGGGGTGGGGGGGTTATGGTTAGCACTTAGAGTTGTACATGGTTTCATGGGTCACAGGAAACCACTAGGCTTGCCACTCAGTGTAAAGCCACCTGAAGTGAAAAGCAGTGAAATACAAAGTGACTGGAAAGAAAAGAAGTAGGAAGAGAGGAGGGTAGATAAAGAAACAAAAAATAACAAAAAAAAGTGACAGGAAAGAACGGGAGAAGAAGGAAGAGAGGAGGGCAGACAAGGAAACAAAGATAAAGGTAAAGGAAGAAGTAGGCTGCACTACATCAAGTGAGTGGATAAGGGATGCCCCACCTACTACTGCTTAATGACAGAACTGTAAGCTAATAAGACATGACAGATAAAAAAATACGAGTAAGAAACTAACGACCAACTACAAACATCATACCTATTACAGCCCAACTTCTGAATAAACTTACCTTTATATACGAATGCAACGTTAAAACTCTGCGGGCAGCACTAGCCATGAAAAACTAACGACAAAACTGAACACAAACCATTTCTATTCTTGAGAACCAACGCGAACTTAACCAAACATAAGTACAATTATTAAAACAATAATAATAATAATAATAATAATAATAATAATAATAATAAAAAGGTGAGGACGGAAAAGTGTGCAGCAGAGACAACAATACGAACAGCTAAAGATGAGTGCAAAGCCAAGGTAAACGAAAAAAAGGAAGAGAAGAGTAAGGTGGATCAAGGGGAGGAGGTGTGAGAGGTTCTGTTAAAGCGGAGTGGGAAAATATTAAAGAGAAGAACGGAGAGGTGGCCGCCAACTGTGGAAGTAAGGAAGAAGAAAAATGAGGAAAAGAAGAAGTTATACGGAAGAAATAAATTTGTAAAAAAATCAGTGAAGAGAAGGACAGCATGATGAACACAGGACACTAAATAAGAACGAAACTGAATACATCCAAACAAGAAAAAGGGAATTATACTCTGAAATCTTGTACACTCACAATGATAAAATTGAACGCACTAAAAAATAATAATCTGAAAACATAGGGAGACAAAAGGAGGGAACAAAAAAAGGAGAGAGAGAAAAAACTAAAGACAACTGGAGAGAGGGCGAGGGAGTGAATGCTAGGCCGAAGGACACTGCCTGTCTGGATTAAACTCACCTGACCAGAGATAAACCTGGCCAGATAAAGCGACATGACGGAGCCCTCCTGACAATGCCACCTCCCTCCCACTTCCATCATACACCTGTGATGGACGCTCCTCCCTCCCTCAACTCACCTACCTACCTACCTGCCTGCCTGCCTCACACACCTGCCATCCCTTCCCCTACATCTAAGATAGGCCTCTTACTCATCCCCCCATTCCCTCCACTCCACTGCCAAACACTTGATAAGTCTCTCTCTCCCTCTCCCTCTCTCTCCCCCAAATAACATCCTTTGCACTTGTCATTTGTCAATATCTTCCCATCCAGTATAAATCTGTCGTCTACAATTCCGCTATACACCTACTGACCTTCTTCCTCAATATACGAGTGTACCCCCCTCTTCCCCTTCCCTCCCTTCCCCCTTACACACCTGACATAAGCCTCGCGTAGTAATGATCCCTTGGTCCATTACAAGAAGCCACACATTCGCGGAAACATTCGATAAATTTGGATTATTTTACTTTTTAGAGAGCTGAAAAAAATGGACTCCTAAACTCCCTGCCCTGCCCGGGTGTCTGATGAAGAGGATTGATGGACACTTTAAAATAGATTCATAAATTTGTCAAAGGATGGATTCACTTAAAGGGAATAGGGTGAGAAGCCGGAGGTTATAAAATACGGGAAGACGAGGACATAAAGAGACGTTGTGGAGAAAATGGAAAATGTAAGGAAAGAGAGATAGATATTCGTTTCAGCTGCTCCATGCACACCTGACGTCATTTCCCTTATGAAATATAAATGATATTTCATTTCAAAGAACGAAGCTATACATATTTTTTTCTTAACTTCAGACTGTATTATGAAAAACTGGTCTACTGAAGCGATCACTGATTTTGTCTGTATTAATGACATGACTATTTTACTCCGACACTCCTACGTATATTTCTTTCTTAACAATTCAACTGAGCTTTAAACCCTCAACAATTTCATCTCCATCTAGCACCAGGACAGACCAGATTAGCCTGTCACACCCTCTGGACCTTCCCCTTCCTTGTTACCTGTGACAGTTTCATTATCTCATCGATGGCCCTGGTAACATCATGAAACCGAACGATTACTCTAACAAAGGGAAACACCGGAAAAAGAAATACTCTGCTCACATTTTTTACTCATTCAACCTAATGACGTATTTTCTTGTTAAACATTGGTAAACCCTTTTATTGGACGATTTTATTCATCTGTAGCAGTGAATGGATTAACCAGGGTCATGTCTAACTTCTCCAGTTCGCAGTTTCTCTGAAGGTAATTATAATTGTTTGGAAATAATAAAATACAGATGGCCTCACCGTATTCAGGGGGTTAGCATCCTTCAAACCTTACCTTCCCTCTCTCCGCCGGCCCTCTCCCCTCTTATCTCCTCCATCTTTCTTTCTTCCACCCCGTCTCTCCCATGACTCCGCTACTTTCATCCTGTTCCTCCCCTCGCTAGCTTCGTCTCCCTATCCCTTCCTCTCTCTGTCCATCATCCACTTTCTCACCACTTCTGCTCTATTCATCCCCTTTACTTTCCTGTTTTCCATGTTCCTTAATGAAAGAGGTACCGGTAAAGCTAAGGGGGTATGTCAAATATAAGGCATACAAGGCACTAATGGTTAAACAGGAGACAAAAGACAGTGGTATGTTACATAGGTTTGATTATACGATTCTTACGGACAGGCTACTGACATACCCCCCACCCCCACCTTGACCGTGATCCCCGTAATGGACAGGGGAGTATACCGTGGGCCAAGATAACCAGATTCCAGGGGTGGGTGGGTAAGTCCACTGGGCCATGGCACGAGATGGTCGGCCCTTCTGTACAGACACTCACACCCGCCATCTACCACCTTTACAGGAGATTCACCACATTCACAAACTTGCTTCAGGCAGTTACATTTTGATTAGGCTGAAAACCAGTTATAATCCGCTGGAAGATAGAACAATCCTTTATCTAAATTTAGTCATTCTGGTAATGACTGCCAGCAAAATATCTAAAGCATCATTGTAAGCGAAGAAGTTAATGTACTGGTAAAGATAATATGCAGTACTTTCATGACCCTCCACTTCGTTAAACCAATTTGCTTATACAATCTCGTTAACAAGAGAGTGGCTTCAAACAATCTAGTCAGTGTCTGTGGTGGAAAGAGAAAAGATCGCGTCAGAGGCAACAGCGACTCCCCTGCCGGCATTCTACCCTCTTAAAATACAATTGTACTTTCACCGCTGACACCTTGAGAACAAACTCGATCGTACAAAAATCAAGCCAACCTTGGTACTGCAGCAGCTTCACCTTGGAGGGCAGCAGCTGCGCTGTGACGAGATACGATGCAAAAAACACTTGTGACATTGAGTTTCCGCTGACCCTCCACACCTATACACTTGGCTGGAGTAAAATTAGACAGGGTTTCATACAAAATGATGACGTACAGATCAAGCTGGTGGCTCGAAGCGTTGATAACAGCATGAAACAGTTCGCAATTAAACATTCTTGAAATTTTTTAAATTAACAACAGCACCCTGTACGGTGTAAAACATTGGTATGAAGGTAAAACAACAGCTAACGAGTGTACCCAATTTACTTTCGTTCGTCTATTACCACTGTCTACCCAGCCTCCATTAGCCGGCAGCTAGCCTAACACAATTACCTCCCAGCTGTCCTGTCATGTCTCACAGCCGCACCGGACCTTTATCTTCTTAAACACGCCACGCCCTACACTGCTCCTTGCCTGAATTCTTCCCCCCCTCCCCCCCAACTCCCTCCTATTCTCTGTAAGACAGCTTTTTTCCTCTTGCGTTTACCATTTCCTTCCCACTTCCAGCCTCCTCCATTCAAATTCTGGTTTCTACTCTTTCTACGAATATCCCCTACTTGATCTACCGTCAAACATGCTTACGAGAGAGAGAGAGAGAGAGAGAGAGAGAGAGGGGGGGGGAGAGAGACAGAGACACACACCTAGACNGGGGAAGAGGAGAGAGGAGAGGAGGGGGGGGGAGGGGGAGGGAGAGGGAGGGGGGGGGAGGGAGGGGGGGGGGGGGGGGTAATTGCTCAAACCAGTTCACTTAGGCCGCTACACCCAATTCGCCAAACAGCCAAACTTAATAAACACCCAACTGCAGAGGCCACCACAATTACATTAAAACAAACAGGCGTGCACACTGACAGCGGCGGTAGCGTGGTGTGCAGCCTGGGGTGAAAATTAGCATCACAAATAAGAAGCACGACACCGCAAAATTGTAAACGCGGGAAAACTCGTCCAGCACCACCAACACAACTGCTGATATTGATGCAGCCCACCACTACCTCCAAACACAACCACAATATCACCACTACCACTACCACCACTCTCACCACCACTACCGCACTACCACCATCACTGCTATTACCAACCAGCACTACCAGCACTAAACTGACAGCATCACCATCACTACCAGCATCATAATTATCACCCTCACAATATACACACAATATACAACAATTAACGTCACCACCATACCACCACCGATACCACAAACACCACTATTCCACCACTATCACTAGAACCGCATACCACTACCACAACCGCCACCAAACCTGCTTTAATTATAATCTCCCTCCTTTCCGCCCAGCCTCATATTATTACTAAAACCAGAACAGAAACAGAACAGCACAGCAACAGAACAGCACGAGGGAGAACAGAAAGAGACCTAAGTAAGGAAAAAACAAGAGAACAAGGGAGAACACGAGAACAAGGTAAGGGAGAACAGCAGCTGAATATGACTGGGTAGAACAATAAGGTATGAGTAAACAACTGTGACGCAGACACTAAATACAGCATCTCAATACACAAGACGATTTATAGAGTCCCACTTGCTGTATCAAACTGTATCACTGCATTTCACCCAGACTAGACCTATCCTGCAACTTGTATCTTGTCTCTTGTATTCTGTCTCTTGTATCCTGTCACCTGTATCTCGTATCCTCTCTCGCCTTCCTTCCCCTGGCGGTCGTGGCACCATCTCGACGCACACAATTATTACAGAATTAATGATCCTTCCCTTATCTCGGGATCACATGCCGCCCTCGCTTTCCTTCCACCCTCCCCCTCCTCCCCTCGCCTCTCTCACACCTACCCACATCCTCCTCCCAGTCTGTCATTCCTTCATCCCTTTCTCTTCCTCCCTTTGACATAATTCTGCTCACTTTCCTTCTCTATACTCCTCTCCTCTTCCTCCTGCTCCTCTCACTACACACAGTTGCAGTTAGTGGGCATGATTCTTTTCTCCTCTCACATCCCTGCCTCTTTCACTTTCCGTTCACGTCCCCTAATTTTCTTTCCCCTTACTCTTTATTTTTTTTATTCAGTTACTGGTTTTCCTTCCTCTCGCTCTTCCACTTACTTACTTTCCCTACCTGTTTATCCCCTCTAGTATCTACTATTACCCTCTCCCCCTTTCTTTTGTACCTTCATTCCTCTTTGTAACTTCCCTTCTATCTCTTTTTTGTCCTCCATTCTCTTATACCCACTTTCTTTCTCTCCTCATCTATCCCTTCAACTCTCCTTCCTCTTTTCTGTATTCTCTAACCAATCCCAAGTTTTTTTTTCTGGCTCCTCTTTACCCTATTTCCATTTACTCTACTTCCTATTTTTTAGTTATCCTGTCTTTCCCCAACCCTTTACAACTGATCGAGGGGTATAGGGACCTTTCGAGGTGTTCCGTGGTCAACATCAACAGAGAGCGAGTGAAAAACGATGTAAAGTCACGCATCAGCTTACGACCCCACTCTTAAATTACATACAGTTCAACCCACAAATAAAGGGTTCCATTTCCATCGATCTACGACTATTATTACCTTTCAGATATCATGTTCTTGTCCCTTTATCACCTCCAGTCACTCACTACCACCAGATATTATTTGCTGATTTTTTTTTTTTTTTGGTTTGTTCCTCCTCAGAATTCCAAAAACCTCACCTCGCCCCCCCATTCGTACAGCCAGACATTTTCTTTTCTATTTCATTTGTTTTGATTCCCTACATTCAAAACATTTTCGCCCCATCTTCCTCCTATCCCCTCCTACCTTTTCCTCCTATACTTCCCACCCTCTTTCCCTGGAGTCCAAGGGCCGATTGTATAAACTTCGAACCATTCCCTTACTTAGATATTTTACGACGAAGAACAAACCACACAGGAAAATTCTGCCTCTCCTTTCCTTGTCGTAACAGCAACTGAATCTTTATTTCGACAGCGAAGTGATCGTTAATTTATTAGTGAATACACTTTTTAATTCTATCTCCGTACACCCTCCCTCCAGACCTCCCCTCCCTGCTCCCATTCCTACAATCAATCTGCTTCCCTCTCCCCTATTTTTACTTTCCGCCATGATCTCCCCCCCCCCCCCCTCCACCCTCACTCCCCCTCTTCGGTGCCCCAGATTTCTCTCCACCACCAGTACCTTTACCCACCTGCATCCCCCCCCCCGTCCCCAAACAAGCCTTATCAACTAACACAAACTCTCTGGTTCTACAACCTTCACTTCCTCATTCTCCCTCCTCATCCCTTAAACTCCACTGCCCTCTCATATTCTCTGGTCTTCCCTCTTCCTCTCCATCTATAAACTCCATCAACTGCTATCCAGTACCTATTTAACCCTACCTACCAACCCAAGCCTACCCTACAAGCAACCCTCTCTCAAACCCAAACCCAACCCTTCTAAGTACCTCCCTCCCTTCCTCTCTACTTTTCTATCCTTGTCTTTAGCTGATTGATTAGTTTTCTTAGTTATAACCTTCCCTATACCAAACAGCCACGAAAGGAACAACAGAGCTATTTGCTTTCCTCTATATTCCCCCTTGGGCTCCTAACTCAACTACCTCCACCTATATCCTCTTACGTTTAGAACTGCCCCCTCCTCCTCCAGCAGCTAACCCTTCCAAACTCCACCCGTCCTGCATCTCACTGCCTCCCCTTCACCTCCCTCCCTCATCCAGCGTGATCACCTGCACCACCCCAGCCTAGCCAGTATCTATAAAAACCCAGGCGTCACTGTAGCAAGCTGTCAGGCCCCAGGGGTGAATAAGACTGACTGACTGGTCCCACGTGGTCACCCCAACCCCAGTCTACCTCAGGGCGTCGCAACACCCGCTCACGTTATGGCCTCAGGCTCTAGAAATTATCACTTACCCACTTCTTCTCATTCCACTTTTTTTTTCTTTCTTTTTCTTTATTTTTTATAACTCATCGCCGACCACCTGCTTCCTTGTTTCTGTTAACTAGCTTCAAAATAAAAACCAGCACCATTTGTCGTGTCCACAAACGACCACATTATCAGCATGTACTGTACAGTCCCTTGAGTTACTACTCTTCTTCCAAGTTACCTGACATGACACGTCAAAATCACGTTGTTACTAGCCACACGAATATCAAAACCGCGCCAAATCTAGCCTCATATCTGCTCTGGTACACATATAATTATCTAAGCACCATTCTTTTTACTGGATGGATACATGAGGACGTGCTGACGACCATCAGCAACTCTATGAAGGTATTAGCGCTTAATAACAGTAATACTAATAATAATAATAATAATAATAAATAATAAAATAAAAAACAGTGCCTTTGGCCTCCATCTCCAGTCTCTAAATGCAGTTGTCAACTCGAAACCACCGGATCTAGATTCTGCCTTCCTTTTTGTTCAATTTTAGATCAAACTTTGCAGGCTCTCAGCCTTGTGATTTCTTCTAAAAATAAAAAGAAAAATTACTATAGTCTGTGTACGGAGACGCGGCGGAGATGCTCCTCCCTTCGAGTGTGTGGGGATACGACTCTCTTCCCACCTGAATGCGTGTGACGAGTCAATATGATGAAAAGAGTACCTCTTATGCTGTTAAGATTAACTTCTTTACCTGTCAGGTGCCTCTCTCTCTCTCTCTCTCTCTCTCTCTCTTTCTCTCTGGAGTAAAGGTATGAAGGTTAGAAAGTAACAATAA
>JAGKTI010006362.1:0-41051 GCA_018397915.1 Birgus latro
TTACGGAGTTTACGGTAGTCCACTACTGGTCAAATGTTGCCGTCCTTCTTTGGGACTAAGAAAAGAGGGCTATTCCATGGACTGACCGAGGGTTCGATAATGTCCTGAACTAACATTTTCTGTACCATCTGATCTGTCTGTTTTCTCAAGCTGTGAGGTAACCGATATGCTGGTATGTAAATCGGCTGAGTTCCTGGCACTAGGTCTACGTGATGTTTGACTAAGTCTGTCTTGCTCATTTGTTCTCCGGGTAAGGCTACCACATTTCTGTAAGCGTGCAAAAGGTCAAGTAGTTGAGATTTATGCTGTGGAAAATCTTTGCAAGTCAGATTTGAAAGCAGGTCAGGTGAACGAGCCGGAGCAGATCCCGTAGAGTTAATGGCACATATACCTGTTGGTTGACTATCATCATCATCTGTATGAACAGCAGGGATAGAGGATTCCTGGCACACCATTACGGCCGCTGGGTATACTAGGAATTCTCCGATATTTACACCACTTTTAAGTTTTAGTGGAGCATTCGTGACACTGAGCAAGTATAGATAACATAGGCTGTTCTCTAAGATCGTGCACCAAGCTGACTCATAAGTTAAGCCATTCACACAACACGTCTCAGGTAGTGTTAGTACATCCACTCCTTCTTTCGCACCTACAACACGAACAGAGACTTTGGTAAACTCATGCGGTAACAAAATTGTGCACGTATTCGTTACTGCACGCCTCGTCTCTAAGTGCTGGAGAACATAAGTCAGACTCTGTGAGGTAGGTAACTGAGACATGTCTGAGTCGGCTGTAGTGCTGTCGTTAGAGGAGGCTGGAAGAGCCATTTCTGAATGCTGAGAGAATGTATCATCAGGTGTTTCCTTGCTCTCAGTCAGCGAGGGAATGATCTCTGTATTCTCGGGTGATGATGATGATGATGGCTCGGCTTGTTCTGTACTTTAGGGAGTGCGAGAGTCAGAGGGGACTGAATGACTGAATTTACTGGCAGTACAAGATGGGGACATTCCATACTGTAGACTGGGAACCCAGAAATGTCTATACTACTACAGGCAGGCAATAACGCAATGGAGTGTTGTGCCATGGTGGGTAAGCCAATAAGGGCATCTGCTGGATATTTCAAGTCGTTAGTAACATGAAATTTTATTGGGAAAGGGAGCAAGGCGCTGTCTAGTTGTACTTCTAAAGTGACTCTTCCCTTGACCTTAAACTCTGAGCCTTCTACACAACATAGGCGAATGTCAGGCGGTTCAAGGAAACTGACGTGGTTGCAGTGCCACTGAATGATGTCTAAGGAGGTATCAGAAATCAAGTTTACTATAGATCCGGTGTCCATGAAGAACGACGTTGGTATGTCATTACTTCATCCTAGAATGACTAGACCTGAGGAAGTTATAGGTCCTACATGGCAGATGGGGAGTTGGTGTTCTGTTGATACATCATATTGGTCCGATATGGGCGCGGCGCTTCCCCCGACTGGTGGCGATTTAGGTAATGACACTCGTCTGTAGTGTGTGTCGTACTAGTCTTGTGATATTTGCAAGTAGGGCGACGCGAACGGGAAGGCGTACGCCGTCTAGTTTGGGAGTAAGGCCTTGTGTGTTTACTGTCGCAACTGTTTGCTCGATGTCCGGGTTTACCACAGTGCCAGCAGAGGATCGAGGACTGTCTGTTCTGTCAGACGCTAGATTGATCACGACCGGCGGTTGGAGAATGATGTGTGGCAGGTCTGCCTCGTGCGGTTGAACGGGAACGGTATTGATCTGGGGGAGTGGTAGTGTGACAGACCTGAGAGACCAAGGGGCGGTCTGTGGCCTGACGCGTGTGGTTTGAACCTGTTCTTTCATGGATGGTTTTAGTGGTCTGAACAATTTTATCTCCTGGGTTGAAACCGATCGCCAGGGCTATTTCTCTCTGTTTAGGAATAAGCTAATGGAGGAATCTCAGGTAACCAAATAAATCTGCAAGGTTGTTGAGTGAAACCATAGAAGCTCCATTTACTTCCTCTACCTGTGTCGTGCCTATAAGTAATTGGCGGATCTCGCTACTAGTGGCTTTCATGGCAGCGGCTGCTTCGCGTAGTTTGGCGTGTTGGGGGGGGACTTGCAAATCCTCATCCATCTGGGTGAGGAGATTAGTGAACCCAATGAGAGATGCGGCATTGGAATGTTGGCAACAGTGTTATGAGTTCCTTACAGAAATCATCAAATGTTGTTATGCCACCAAAATGTCCAGCACGGATCGCGGATCCGATATCCGATTTGCCTTGGTGTAAGCGACCCATGAGATAAGAGACTGAGGTTTTCATCTGTAATCCGCCGATTGTGGATGTCGGTTTCGACCTCTCTGAGATAATCATAAACAGACCAAGTGGAGTCCTCGCTAGTGAATTTGGGACGATTGGCATCGTCGAGATAGATAGACTGGGGAGTAGGGGTTGTTTGGTGCATGGTTGGAAGCATGGAAGTGATGGGAGTATGAGAGAGAGAGTAGGTAGTGGAAGTTAAGTGTAAAGGAGACAAGAGATGAAGTGAGGCAGGAGAGTGAACGATAGTGGTAGGAGTAAGGAGAGAAGCAGGCTGTGTAGTAACAGGAGTAGAGTATGAGGTATCTGGATGGATAGTATCTGGATGGGAAGTGTGTTGTGAGTCGGATAATGAAGTGGCGGGTGGTGAGGCTGGTCGTGGGTACGTGCACCAGCTACGGAGATGAGTTAGTGAATTGTCCTCGGTTGGTGGGGTGTGATCATTCCTTGTTTCTTGGCTGAGAGGGGTTGGAGTAAGTTCCGTATATTCAAAGTATGACATGTAGTCTGGCGACGTAATATAAGATGAGAGATGAGGAGTGATATATATATATTTACAGTATGAAGATGAGAAAATGTACCATGAGAATGGAAATGGGAATGTATGGAGATGACGGAATGCTAGTTGCAATAAATAGTAGGTGAGATGGGTGATGAGTAATAAAGACAGGCGGTGAAGGTGAGTATGGAGTGAGGGGTGGAGATGAATTATGATAATAACACACAAACTGTAGAGAAAATCGGAGGATAATCTCTATAGAAAGTCAATAATGGGTGGATGAAGGTACACTAGTATAGTTACACAGCTGAGTTGTAAACGAAATGGAGAGGAGAGGTGAGAGTGTTGATCAGTTGGCGGAAGAACTGGGAGGGCACGTGGTGGCGGCGGCAGAGTCAGGAGGGCTGAGATTGGTTGTGAATACGTCTTGTAGTAGGTATGTAGGACGAGTCTTGGAAGAGGTGGAGTTTCTCGCTGGGCTTGAGTCGATACGTGAATAGGAGTGTTGAGTGGTGTTGCGGGTGGTTAATCCAAACCAGATGGGAGGCACTGAGGGGTGGACAAATGTCTCCACAGGCAGATGCAAAGCTGGTGGGTGGCAGATGTGGCAGATGGAGAGGGCATTGATGTGGTAGATGCAGAGGGTGAACGGCAGATGCTGGAGAGGGCCACCGGGAGATGAACAGGTGTCTGAACAGGTGTCAGAACAGGGAAGACAGGTGCGGAGGGCGGCGGCGTCGATAGTCGCGGCCTGTGCGGAGTTGTGGTCGATGTAGAGAACGGCACTTGTGAGGGAAATTGGACACCTGTAGATGCAGAGCTGGTATTAGCCTGTATTACGCCACGAGAGAGGGCGAGGCTGTGAGAGGCAGAGCGGCAAGGAGGTTTTTGTGGCACTAAAACACTTTAGGAGTCGGTCAAAAACGACGGTCCGAACACCGCTGCTACCAAAATGTAACACCCCTCTCTTGATGGTGAAAGGAAAGTCCTGGAGTAGCTATTTACGGCCTTTAATTGTTAAGCACGGAGATAAGATGTTGCCTCTCTAGAAGTTAGCCCTCGACTGCCGGGACATATGGTTCGAGTTGGCTGGCAAGCCTGAGAATGCTGAACACGTCTGCAGTTCTAGGATACAGTGGGGTGGGGCATATATACATATACATAACGGGCATAATACATACACTTTAAGGGGAATGGTACAATATATACATATAAGGGGAATGGTACACAAACAATCAGACACAGGTGAATACATAACCTCTGTCCAGCTTCTTGATGGAGGTAAAAATATACTCCCTAATCCAACTTTCCAGGTCCGCTCTCTGGAGTCATTCCATCTGAAGTATAAGTGGGAATGATGATGATGATGATGATGATGACAAGTGTACTACTCGTTTTAAGTACATTAGCGTGACCCAGTTAGTATTGTGCTCTGGTAATACCTATATATTTCAGTGTTGGTGGATGGTGGTGTTGTCAATACTGTCTGAGGTGTGCGTATATATTATGGTATTGTCGGTGTCGATGTGGTTGTGGTGTGGATGACTGGTGCTGGTGTTAATGTTTCAGCCTGATCGAGATGAACGAATACACCATAATCTAACCAGAGTTTCCATATCTATTACATAGGCTGTAAGATTTGAGAAAAAATATACCATTTGTAATTTTGCAAATGCTTTCATAGAGTTACCCTATCATTATCATTATGAAATTTTGCATGTAGGTAGTAGAGGCCAAGACGATCATATCACAGCTGAATGAAACGGGGTTAGGTTCCTAAACGAAGTACTTTGTGAGCAACACCGAATCCCACTTTCCGACCCTCACGGCAGACGACCTTACCTAGTGGAATATGGTAGGGTGATATGATATGAGAAAATATTAGTGCTAATTGCCAGCGATGTTTACGTTCAGCTGGACAATGAGCGGCCCGACACAGCCCGACCGCAATGGTTTTCAGAGGCTAATAACTTTTCTACTATGCGAGAGAGAGAGAGAGAAGAGATTCTTTCAGCAGGTAGTAGATACAGTCAGTAAACTTTGTTTTTAGCTAAATATATACTCATGAGATCGCAGAAACACTCTGGAATCCCAGCTTTCCAAGGGAATGCACCGAGGGCTTCAATTGACATGCTTTACTATGAAGTCGAATTTTAAATTATTTTCTTTTGTAATACTATGTTTTCTTGCATGTATTCAAACAATTAAATATCGGATATTAGGCTACGCTCATAACTTCACATGAATGTTTTTTTTATATTTTTAGGGGTGAAATCAGCAAGGGTAATCGCCCCATTTCTGGGTTTTATTATTCGATCAATAGCCAAGTATTTACGACAGCAAGTCGGGGGCAGAGAACTGAACATTGCATATGTAATAAATGTTACGGAGTCTCGCTATTTGCACATCCAGAGAGAAAACTAGTGAGAGGGGAAACATGAGAAGGTAAATATTTTAGCTCAGTTTTTCTTGTGTTATTGTTCAAATACCTCAATAAATGTTGAAAGTTTACACCAAGATGAAATTATGAAGATAGGCATTTGTAAAAACGGTCGCTCGCTCATCACTCGCTCACAAAGCTCACTTCACTGGTAAAAATCTCTCATACTACCTGTTTTGTGTTGGGGTGACAGGTTTGAGTAACAGAAACACCAGCGTTATCCCTCTCATTATGGTGAGGTGACTGATGTTAATGAAGCAACGTTAAAATTATTGCTGTTACTTGACAGATGGGGATAGTGGTGCACGAGGTGGGTCATGCGGTGGGGCTGTACCACGAGATCAGGCGGCCGGACCGAGACGAACACGTTGTGGTGAACGAGGCCAACATCCTGAGGGAAGAGCTCTTCAACTTCTTCAAGCTGCACTGGCTGGACGTGTCCATCCAGTATGACCTCTCATCTGTCATGCACTACCACACTCTTGTTAGTATCATGCTGCTTCCTAGTGCACATTCAGAATGTTACCGATAATAATATCTCTTAATTTATAGATATGTGTAACACTGTGGCAGCAACGGTGACCCGGTGATAGTGTGTTCGTCTTGCGACCTACGTGTATCCCAAATCTAGGTCCCGAAATCCAATCAATGGAAGCTTTTCAAAGTAGGTATGTCCTTTCACATGCTAAAATAATATGTTCGCACTTAGTCATTTCTACTAATAACACACACAGACTGACGAACACAAACAGAGCCATTACAATGCCTGGACTTTCACATACATCACTCCCGCTACACCCACCCACCTCTATTCGTACTTTACCAGACCAGTATAGGGAAGAGTTATTACAAGCGAGCGAGCGCAGCGAGCGAAGCCTTGTTTGTTCTACGTTCACCTGAGAAATGAGCGGCCAGACACGACCCGGCCCGGCCCGACACGACACTGCCCGACCTGATGGTTTTCAGAGGCTAATGACTTTTCTGCTATGTGAGATAGAGAAGAAATTCTTTCAGCAGGTAGCAGAGACATTCAATAAATTTGTTTTAAGCTGTATATTTGCTCATGAGACCAAAGAAACCCCTTGGAATCCCAGTTTTCCAAAGGAATGTACCGGGGGCTTTCAATTGGCATGCTGTGCTATGAAATCAAATTTAATCAAAAGATTTCCTGTTGTAACACTATGTTTTCTTTCATGAATTTTACGATTAAATATCAGATATTACTCTCATAATATCACATGAACGTTTTTTCTACGTTTAGGGGGTGAAATCAGCAAGGGTAATCGCCCCATTTCCGAGTTTTATAATTCAATCAATAGCCAAGCGTTTACCGTCGCAGTTTGTTGACACAGCAAGTCAGGAGCAGAGAACTGAACATTGCGCGTGTGATAAATGCTGCGGCACCTCGCTATATGCACATCCAGAGAGAAAACGTGAGAACAGCGTGTGAAAATAAGTGTTTTAGCTCAATTATTCTTCTGTTATTGTTCAGTTACCTCGCCAGAAATGTTGAACGTTTACTCCAAGATGAAATTATAATAGGCGTATGTACAAACGCTCGCTCGCTCGTCAGGCACTCACAAAGCGCATTTTACTGGTTCTATGAGCATCACTGTTCGTCCAGAGACACCGTTCGGTACTGCTGTGGACCTCTTAATTTACTGTTACAAACACACCGACAATAACTCTTTCAACCTTGTCCTGCAGGAGTGGACGTCCAACGACCGGACAACAGTAGCGACGCGGGACCCAATGCTGCAGGGATTACTGGGCACGTGGAAGAAGGAGCAGCAGGGCCTCTCACATAGGGATAGTATCATCGCTAACAAGATATACGGATGTCTCGGTGGGTGAGGGGAAGAGGAGACAGGAGAGAGATAAGACAGCTGAGGCAGAAGAGAAATGGGATAAGGGAAGTGAGCTGTGGGAGGAGAGAGATAATAAGAGGAATGGGAGTTAGTTGCCCGAGGAGAAAGGAGGAGAGATGAGGAGAGCGATGGAAGGGGGAAGAAAACTGAAAGAGGAGAGACATGGGAGGGGTTAAATGGGTGGAGACAGGAGAGGGATGGAAGGGGAGTGGAGTGAACTGAGAACCGTGAGAAGAGATAGATGGAAGGGAGGAGCGAATAAAGCTTGGAGGAGGGGGGCAACTAGAGAAATGGAAGTGGGAGTGAGCTGGGGGAGAAAAGAGGAGAGAGGAGGTACACAGAAGGGGAGGGGATGCGAGCTGAGCAAGGAGAGAGACGGGAGAGGAAGGGAGGAGTGGGCTGAGAAGAATAAGAGTGGAATGAATGAAAAAAATGATCACCTGAGAAACACGAGAAGGGACAATTGACTGTTTGGTCGCATAAGGAGGAGAGGAAAGAAGAGGAGAGGGGAAAAGGGAGTAGAGGTGAGATACAACGAAGTGGAAGAAGGGGCAGAGAAAAAAGTCACGAGAGGTGTTAGACTGCAAGCACGTCTATGGCTGAATCAGTGAATGTAAATAAATGTGGTGGAGGAAGAGCTGGGAAAGGCGAGAGTGAGCAATAGAAAGGAGGGCAGAGAGTAGGCTTGAAGCTGGAGAGAAAGAAATGAGAAAGAGATTAGACTGCATAGATGGATGAGATCAGATAACAATGCCTCAAAGTTAAATGGAATCCTGTGCATAATGCAGCATTATCATACTACGATGCATAATGGAGAATATAATCGCCCCTGGCCGTAGCTAGAATTATGAATAAGACATAATAGGAGTAAAGGGGTAAACGCTGCTTTACTTAACGTAGGCATTTATTGTTCTAAGGTTCACTGATTTCCATGGAAAAACTACCCACAATTATAAAATCTGTTACTGAAAAGATATACCCCTTCTCTGTCCTTCCTGCTCATCCTGCTATATATAAACCTCAATGTTTCGCCCCTAATCATACATGAGGAGGGTCCAAGTCAGGCCTAAACTCTCACCAGTAAACAACTTTTCTAAATGTGTGTATGGTTCATCCATATGAACAGTTCACAGCATAGTGATACTAAGACACGATACTGATTTTGCTCTAATAATTTAATGTCCGTTCCCGTAGACGACTGGCTGGAGAAGTGTAATCTGAACCGCAACCCCTGTGAGAACGACGGGTACATGGGGAGTGAGTGTATCTGCGTGTGTCCGCCCGGTACGCAAGGACGCACCTGCCAGAACGTAACGGGAGGATACTACGGTACGCCCTTTGTTTATCTGGAACAGATTTCATCGGTGTGGGGGAGCGTCCTCGCTCTGCTATTATTACGTCCGACCCACAGAATAGTTTACGTTAGTCACAGTCTCTGGAATAACTTACAATAACAAACAGCCTCGAAAAGACCAATAGGTATTTTGCCGTCTGCTTTCCTTAGCACTCCTTTATATGCTCTATCTACTATAATCACTGGAGCCTTACTTCTCTTGGAAACTCCCTCCCATCCGTACAAGGGATGGATATGAGAGAAATATCCAAGCTGCTCTGTATTTAACACAGCTCATTTGCTCTCATAGCCATTCTTCCTCTATTCCCAATTCCCTCACTTATAAACTGGTCGACTCACAACTTCTATGTATCTGGAGGTCTTCCTTCTGTCACGTCACTCACCTCGCTTTCAAATATAGTAAGTTTTCATTACATGCCGCTGACTTTTTTGACGTTCTTTTTTATCCCTATGTTCAAAGCAAATGAATGGCAGGTTCACCATTAAGATTTCATTGATAATTACTAAGCTGATTGGCAATTTTTTCCCCTTTACCAGTTGTAAGAAAATATCTGTGATATTTAGTCACACACATTGACCTAAAATGAGGACTGTCCATACTGTCACCTTATATTCCATCATTCTGGCCACATGTTTATAGCGCTTCAGTGTTTGTGCTTTTCTCCATATACTCCACGAATCCATATTGCTTACCCTCCTTTCTTTCCGTACATATTATTTTATATTTATCATTTTCCTTTTTCCATTTCTTTGACTAGTGATGAATCCCTTCCATTCACTGACGTATTATTTGAATTTAGTCTTGTTGTTTGCAAGCAATTTAGTCACCTCACAACAAATTTCCAAACTACAGAAGATATAAATAGCTTTAAGTAACCCTTTTAACAATAGCTTTTAGTAACCCTTTCACCAACAGAGACCCTTCCTAACCTCAGTAATAACGTCTGGACATAATATAAAGTTCGTCCTCGAATGGAAGGTGTTAAACAAATCGGTAACTGTTTATGAGTGCTAAGTAATTTAGTTTATCCTTTTCGATTCATCATTAAACATTCCCTCCTATTCTCGGAGTGGTGATTAAGGCGTATTTTGTGTTTTCTGGACAGACCACCTTAAATCCACCTGCAGTATGGAAGTGACACAACCCACCACCATCACTTCACCCAACTACCCCAGCACCTACGACGAAGGTGAGTCATGCAGATTGTATTTATGTTTTACCAAAACAAGTGAGCAGATGTGCAGTTATGGTCAGAATACAGGTTTTCCCACTCCCTTCAGTAATACTGCTTAGTTTAACAAGGGTCTTATTAGGTCTGCCAGTTTCGATGCAGTGTAAAAAAAAAAAAAAAAACTGGTCGCATCTGCGCCTGAAATAGTTTCGTAACTTACCACATACGCTCAGATTCATCCTCGATGTTAATCCATATTTGATGCACCACAGCTGCCCGTCATACCTCACTAGAACGGATTAGAATGGATTGGTCAGGGATCTGACACTATAGGGAGAGACTCAAGGTCTCCATTCACCTTTTCAAAGAAAGTAGTGTTCATTTATGATCCCTGTGTGATATCAACCGTCTTAACTATAAGACAACTCCTCATTAACTTACAAATAGTATTTACGGTTGATTTAAAGATTTTTTTTTCCTTTCCCCTTTTTCCTGGAAATTCGACGGTTGCATGTCGTAGTGCAGGGGGGGGGGGAATGTCCTATTATTTTGCTTTTCAGTTACTCTCCGTTGCTGCTCCTTCCTTTTCCTGGCTCTCCATCCCTCCTCCCTCCATATCATCTTTCGCTCCCTGCATACCATGCTTCCCTCCAGCTCATGTCTCCCTCCCTCCCGTCTAGGTACGTGGTGTGTGTTCCGTATTGAGGCCCCAAAGTGCCAGGCGCCGCAGATCACTATTCTCGATTTCGAACTAGGCCCGAGGGACTTCAGGGACTTCTGCTTCTACGACTACCTCGAGATTCGCAACACGTCACTGCACGACGGATTCCTGTGAGTTTTGATGAGTTTATAGTTCGTCTGCGTTAGTTTTGTCATGGGGGAGATTTCATCCTTCTACAGCTTATTTCACGCAGGTCAGTGGCAGAATAAACCAGTATTATGACTCTAATTACTTTACACAGTACTTCTTCGTGACTAGCACTATATTGCTTCGTCGATATCTGCAACCATCGCTTCTTGACGAATTCTTGAAAGCTCTGGAACACTGTTACAGCCTTTCATTACAGTTCGTTCGCCCAATCTTGGCGGAGGTTTTCGTTCGTTGTGCAGCTTATTTCACGAAGCTTAGTGGCAAACTGAGACAATGCTAAGGCTTTACATTCTTTCCACAGCACTTCACCGAACGAGTAGTATATTCGAGTGCTAATCCCTTGTTACAAACCAGCATTCAAAATGCTCGATGGTTATTTTAGACCAAGCTAAAAAGCCTCTCAAGCTTATTAATATCGGGTAGCAGTATAAATCTAATATAAAAGGCGTCCTCTAGCTGAAGGGCTTAAATGAATACACATCTATCATGATTTGACTTCATTAATGATATAGTTAAATCTCACGTGCTCAGGAATATTTAGCATTGTGCTCCAACTTACATCAAACGATCTTATATACCTGAGAATGAGTCAAGAGAGCCTGAGAGTGTTGATACCCTCCTCTTCCCTAAGGGTGTGTGGGTCGGAGGTGGAGCACGGCACCATCTGGACATCCAGCTTTAGCACCATGATCGTGTACTTCAAGGGCGAAGGGGGTGGCTTCAGGGGCTTCAAGGCCTCCGTCACCTTCGTGTCCATCTCCGGCTGCTGCAGGTCCTACTCCAACGCCACTCTGGCTTATTTCCTCCACACCCCAGGCTACCCAAACCCATACACCGCGGCCTTCAACTGCTCTTACTCGCTTCCTCAGGTACTTCAACAAGCATACTTGACTCTTTGTCAGAGTATGTATTTCTTTGAGCATTTCTCACTCTAATAAGTATGAATCACCTCCACTGAACTCTGACTAAAAATATGTTTTACGTATTTTGAGACACCTATCTGAGCTACACTTAATCAGTGATACTCAACCACAGTGCATGATGCACCCTGAGGTGCATAACATTTTAATAGAGGTTCATGAAACTAATAGGGTGCATCGAGATGTGCATGGCATGAACAGAGCGTAACAGAGCACAGAAAGAAAGTAGCATTATGGAGAAAAATGTTGTATCAGTAGTATGACTCCGTAAAAACTAGAGTTCAGTATTATAATTGTCGACCGTGAAAATATGCCAGTATGTTACCTTCGGAAAGTAGTACGATCGTTTAATGGCTGTCCCTGCTCACAAAATATTACACAATGCTGGATATTAGGACTGATGAGCATTAGCATATATTGTAATATGAAATTGTTACACAGTATGATCCTTGAAGACGAATATAAGAACAACTGTACCACTGCACAGAATCATCTCTGTTCTTACACATTACTCAACATCTGAAGGCACTTTCTACTAACTAAATTAGGTAATTATATTTTATTTTCTCTGTACTCATGTAACCAATAAAAGGACGCCTGGCGATGTTGCAGGTTAAGGCGCTCAAACTGGACGTGGCCCGTATCAGTTCGAGTCCTTACAATAGTTGGAATTTATTACTCAGACAATACTTTTCAGGACCAGTGTCTAGCCCCCTTGCCTTAAATGTTTTGGCCTAGCCCTGGACCCCTGTGCTCCTGATGTGTCAACAGTGGCCACGTTGATGGACAGATAAATGTGAGGTATCATATGCATTTTTTGAGACTATATAGTGTCTTAATTTTCGAAACAACAAAAATGAATACAGTAAATTATGCTGTCTGAGGCAAGTACCTTTCTGGGGTGAACGAGTATCTTATGGCCTGAATTGGGAATGTATGAAGGTAATAAAAGGTTCAAGAGCAGTGCACGTCACTCATGCAATCATTTGGGTATCAATATCACTTGCTCTGAAATAAACATTTAATCATAAATTTTACGTATTGGTAAGTAGCTGTGCAATTACCAGAAACCTCTTGTGTTGAATAGCACCATGCTGCCTTAGCTAAGGAGAGTACTAACAAGATGCCCTCTTCTCCCTTCCTCTCTGGTGAGGGCAGCAAGACGCGCCGGCGCAGCTAGTGGTGAGGGTGGTACGACAAGGAGGAAAGGACACCAGCGCACCACCATGGACCTGCGCACTCATACTCTGCCAACCACACGGACGATGCCGCAGGTACAGTACGCAGTGGCCACGGTAAAGACAAACCACGGTAGGGAGGTGACCACACTCGTAATGTGGCTCAACATTAAGTTCAGTATAATTACTTTTTTTGCACATACTCCCTGGTACATGCTTCAGTAGGATAGCGCCGGAAAACAGGAGGAATGAGCCTCATACACTCACTTTCAGTCTCTCACCTGTCGTCTGTAGTGGGAGGAAAAAACCCAAGTCGAAAGGTTCAATACATAATGTTACATTCATATTAGAGAGAATTCCACAATTCTTCGCAACACTATGTAGCAGATTATATCACGTGTCAGTATATGATAATTCAGAGATATACTTGTGTTAAAGGCAACCACCCAAGATCAAGTTTCGAACCATGCAGAGCTAATTACAGTTAGAATCTGGGTAGGACATCAGAATATGACAAAGGTTATCATCAGATTCACTTATCGCTGGCACTGTTCAGAGCCGAAGCAGAATACGAAAGTTAGAAAGCCTCGTAAGGGAGGAAATGGAGGGTGGAAAGAAAGATGAGACGTGGACGACTAGAACAGAAGGCGGAGAGGAAGGAGCAGCTACAGGAAGTTGAGAAGATATATGACTTGGATATTGATGATGATGCTGATGATGATCCTCGTAAATAAAAGCTAAACAGATAATATGAAGCAGATAAAAGTTTGGTTACGGTAGCAGGCTGTGGTGTAGATTATAAGCAGAATAATGTATCTCTCAGGTACTGTTCAGAGCCGAATCAGAAAACGAAAGTGAGACGGTCGCACAGGGGAGAGAAGGAAAGCTGGGTGGAAAGCCGCAATGTGGGTGACTTGAAGAGCAGGAGACGGAGAGGAAGGAGGAGCTACAGGAAGTTGAGGAGGGTAGGATGGATAGAAGTAGAAGAACACGTGGAAGAAGAGGATAAAGATGGTGATGCTGCTGATGATGGCGGTGTTAATGATGATGGGTGGAGTGTGGTACTGCCCAACGTTGCCTCCCCCCACCTACTACAGTACCTTGGTGACGCCGACTCCTCCTTCAGGTCAGAGGGCGCCGCGTATCAAGTGTCATTCTCTCTCAAGCAGTCTCCATGTCACCAGGTACTGTTCCTTGCACATATATCACGCAGCGCAAACGCTGATTCACGCACACACACACACACACACACACACACACACACACACACATATGCACAGTTGCATGCACACGTGCATGTACACAAACGCGCGCGAGCACACACACACACACACACACATACACACACACACACACACACATGCACAGTTGCACGTACACATGTATATACACACATTCAGACACACACACACATATGCACATATAAAATAGGAGATAAAAAAATACTTATATACAAGGCAAAGCTCTTCTATGCAAATGTATGACTAATTGACCATATTACCTAAGTACTGATATAGCAGTCCAGTTTGGTAAAGAAATTGATGATGTAGCTATCTATTAGTTTAACTAGTCCTTGATGTTTCTTAAGTAATTCATGACATTTCTTTGCTTTCTCGTGTCCACCAGGTGCTGTTTGTGAACCGTTCTGACCCCCGAGGTAGAGTGCGGGTGAAGGCGGAGGAGGAGGAGATGCTGCAGTGCGAGTGGTGGTTCCAGGTGAGAGCCGCACCAAAGAACACGATGAGTAGTGAACACTGCAGCTCCTATCACTGCTTATCCACTTTAATCCGGCGATGCATTATATGAAAGTTATTCTTGTTTCTCTCCAGACGAAATGATTAAAAACACCAGTTTTTCTTGGGTGTGTGTGGAATACTTTCACTTGGCCACTCTACCTTGGTGGTATCATCCCATCACCTATTAAAGCAGTATTGTCACACAGGCCTTTGCAGTCGTAGTCGTCATGTAAAGCCACCAGAAAACAGGGAAATGGTGCCGCCAAGGTTACATTAAAACACAGTAATTACCATTTTCCCTTTAACCCTCGCTCTTTAGGCACCCCGTGGAGGCCACATCAAGTTCACTGTGGAGGAGCTAAGCCTTCCCCCTGACGAAGACTCTTATCTGGTCGTGAACGAGGCGGGGGAGGCCAGCTACCCCGCCCAGACCACCCGGGTGTACCAGCACGGAGGGGCGGGGGAACGAAGGCAGGATACGCCGCCCCCTCTTGTCTCCATCGACCACGAGCTTAGTGTGGTATTGCAGGGGATGGGCCCGAACACCTCTCTCACCTTCAAGTATGAGCTCTGTACGTAATGGACACTCATAGATAAATGGACATCCCTCTCACCTTCAAGAATGAGCTATGTGGGATATGCACAATCATAAGAGTACATGCACGTCTGTCTCACCTTCAAGTGTGAGCTCAGTATGTTATGACCAGCCATAGATACGAGTAAACGCACATCTGCCTTGTCTTCAAGTATGAGCTCTGTAGCCTAAGTAGTGCATTGTCACAGACATGGCAGTAAATGCTCACCTCTCTCGCCTTAAAGTACGAGCCCTTTTTAAAATGCAGAGTCATTTACATATAGGTAAATGCCTAACTCTCTCACCTTCATACATGAGCTCTGAATATAATGCACATTCATAGACATATGGTAAATGCGCATCTCTCTTACCTTTGGGTAGGAGTTGTGTTTGTCACAGGTAAATGCAAATCTCTCTCACCTTCAAAAATGAGCTCAATACTCCATGCACAGTCACAGACGAATAGATAAATGACCATTCTAAGCGCTTAATGAAGGTTTAGATGAACCCTTCTGCTGTTCCTATATGTTACCTTCATAGTTAAAATTATTTAGCCGTTTAACTGACATATGAGATTGTTTTTGTGCGTACTCAAAACTTATGATATTCATGGAACTTTAAGTTGAACATTTTTACCTTTAATTTTCACATATGATCTATATAACTCCAGTGAAACTGTATAGTCTATGAGGTTTTAGTAGTAGTAGTAGTTGTTCCCTAGGCAGTCTGGCCGAACAGCTCCGAGTCCCTAAGGAAGGCCATGGCCGAGACCGTGCTTTCCTAAAGAGCTCTCAAGGAGTGTATGTTGTGTTGTTGAAGTAGGTGACAGTGTGCAGTGCAGTCTTCCATGATGTGCTTAATAGTATGGGGTGCTGTGTTCCTGGACAGGAGTCAGCAACGGAGTCATCCAGCCTCATTTGATAACTTAAGAGGGCTGGATGATGCCCACATCTCAGCCTGACCAGGTGGACCGTGTCCTCACGAGGGAGATAAGATGCAGAAGGGTGGATATCAGGAGGCCATGCATGCAGCTATGTGTTGTCTTTAAGTGACTGAATGGAGCGGCGAGTGATCTGAGCATGGATATGATTCTGGAAGTTGGTCTGAGGAGGGCGAGGGGGGGAGAGATGACGGTATTTGTGTACGATATCGAGTGCTGGGTGTTGTTTTGATGTTCCTTGGTGTGTGTGGATGTGTTGCCATGTAGTGTAGTGGATGCTGTGGGTTTGTGGAGGCTGCAGAGAGAATTTGGGTGTCTTTCCAGTCTAGATGATTCTTGACTTTGAGGATTTTGGTTTCTTGATGTAGGTGGTCTGTGGGTGTAGTAGCTGTGCAGCCTGTGATTATTTTTAAGGGCTTGTTCTAAATGGTCTGTAGAGTGTGACAGTGTGTTTTAGTGAGGTTAGGAGCCCAAGCAGGGCTTGCATAATTCATCACTGAACATATATATTGTTTGTATTCTGTGGTGGTGGTTTCTTTGTTGTGTCCAAATGTTGATTGGGCAAGTGACCTCAAGGCATTGAGTCTTGATGTTAATTTATTTTTGATGTGTGTGATGTGTTGATTAAATGACATTGATGTACGTTACATTAAGGATTTTGTGTGTGTGTGTGTGGTAGGGGAGTGTTGTTTATGGTGAGGTGTGGAATGTGACTGTGTTCTGTTGTCCAGTTTGTGAGAAGGGTCACGGTAGATTTGGCTGGGGCTAATTTGAGCCTGTTTGTGGTGAAGCATTCGTGTAGTGTGTTGAGGTAAGGTTGGAGGATGTGTGCGGCTGTGTTAGCGTTTTGGTGTGTACATGTAAGTGTTATGTCGTCTGCATAGGAAGCTATGTGTATCTGTGGTGTGTGGGGTGTGGCTATGTCGTGCATGTATAGGTTAAAGAGTGTAGGGGACAAAACAGATCCTTGGGGGACGCCATTTGTGAAGTTTCTAATGTTCGAAGACTGACCGGCAAATGTTAAATGTGCACATCTGCCTGCTAAGTAGTTTTCCAGCCATCTTTTTGTGTTATTGTGCATGTTTGTGTTGAATATTTTGTTTGTGAGGTTGTGGCGGGGGATGGCATCAAAAGCTTTACTAATGTCTAGTGTGATAAGGAGTGTTCTGTGTGGCGGCCTAGCTGAATTCATGCCCTTAAAAACTCTCTGTGTAAGGTCTGTAAGAAGAGTGTTTGTGGAGTGTAGTGGCCTAAAACCATGTTGTGATGGGGCTAAGGGGTGTGAGGTGTAACTAGTTGTTGTACCAGACATTCAGTGACTTTGGAAGGGGGCAGGGGAGTGTGATGGGGCGGTGTAAAGAAGGCAACATGGGGTCTTGTTGGGTTTAGGGATAGTGATCATAATGCCTTGCTTCCAGATGTTGGGTATTATGTTGTGTGAGTATCTGTAGTTTGATGTGATGGTGAGTGCTTGTATGCCTTGTGGTCTAAGATGTTTAAGGTGTATGTTGCTCATGTTGTCTGGTCCATAGGCAGACGAGTGCTTAAGGCTGCTAATGATGTGCTTTGTCTGGTTGTAAGAGAAAGGTGCGAAGTCTGGGTCTGTGGTGAACTGTTTCTTACGTCGGATGATACGTCGGTCGTCGCAATGGGGGTTTAGATGGCTGACATGTGAAAAGTGATTGATGAGAGTGTTTGCTTGTTGTTTGTTTGAAGGTATTGTGTCTGTTGTTGAGATGGCAGCGTGTGATTGTGTAGTGTTGCTGTTGGAGAGTGTGATGCTGTGCAGTGCTTTGTAGAGTTTGCTAGTGTTTGTTTTGTGATCAAGTGTTTGGAGATAATTATTCCAATTTAGTGTTTGCCGTTCTGATATTTTATTGTTTATTTGAGTGTTGATTTCTTGTAATTGTTGTACAGTGTCTTGTGTAAGGGGTGTTGGAGAGTGTCGTAGTTTGTTCCGTTGACTGATGAGGCCTTGAATTTCTGGTGTGAAGTTGGGTTTGTGTCTTTTTCTGTTGCCTCTAGGCAGAGCGGTGTTGATGTTTGTGATGGATGTACTGTATAATGTTTCAAAGTGTAGTTCTGTTTCAGTTGTGAAGGCCTCCCAGTTGGCTGTCTTATAATTAATGTATGTGTGTGTGGCCAGCTGGGGTGATTCTAGTTTTGATAGTGATGATGATCGGGAGGTGGTCAGAGCCAAGGGTTCTGACCACGCTCCAGGATGTTGTGGGGGCGAGGTTTGGGGAGCAGAAGGTGATGTCTGGGGATGATGAGAGGAAGAGGGCTTGGTGTGGGATATGGGTATGCTGATGGAGATTATTAAATATGAAAAGATGATCTGTTTGGGATTGTAGTACCAGCCGTCTGTGTCAGGTTTGTTGACATGCCAGGCCGACGTCTTGGCGCTGAAATCACCAGCCAGGATGATGCTGGGTATGTTAGTGATGTGGTGTATTTGTGGAGAATAATTGTGTTGTACTGTGGGGGACGACTGGGGGGGAATGTATGTGTTGGCGATTGTTACGTGTGATTTGTTACCAGTGCTATTTTTATTGATTATATTTCTGTTGTAGTGTCATGTGGGGGAAGAAGTGACTTTGTGTGTGAGCTGGTATCTGAAAAGCTGGATCTGTGTACCAGGGTGATGAGTACACCGTCACAGCCGTCGGCCCGGTCTTGTCTAATGGTGGTGAAATTATGAAATGTAGGTGTTTTTTGTGTTGTGTGTAGTTTTGTTTCTTGTAAAATGGCAATGTGTATGTTTTGTTGTTTGATGAATTGTCTGAGTTCTTGTTTTTTGGTGTTTGTGCCATCTATGTTGAATTGAAGGATGTTTATGTTGCGTGTGCGATGTGTGCTGGGTGCTGCAGCGCGGAGGGGAGGTTGTGGTGAGGGTGGAGGGGAAGGGGTAGGAGAAGGTTGTGATGGAGGTAAGGGTTGGAGTGGATTAGGTTGGGGTGGAATGGGAGGGGTTGGGGGATTGGATGGTGAGGGAAGGATCGATGGGTTAGGCTGAGGAGGTGTGGAGGAAGTAGGAGTAGGGTTGGTGGGGGCGTTAGTGGGTGGGGGGAAGGAGCATAAGGAGCAGGTCCAGGCGTTTGTGTAATGTTTTCTGGATGCAAGTGTTGTGCAGGTGTAATGGGTCCAGTTCTTTCAGGAATTGCACTGAACTGAACCCTTTGTCTGTCGGCTCGAGGTGATAGGTTTGAGCATGTTGGACATACAGTATGTTTCTGTTGGTGGGTCCAGGATTGCTCTCAATGTCCCCGGCTAGGAGAAGTCGTCGAGAAATGACCGCCGGGGAGTAATTTCTCGGTGAAGAAAAAACGGTGTAGTGTGTGTTGTGTTGAGAGATGTGGCACTTGCCCGGGCGACTGAAGTCACTCTCAGGTTCTTGGGCCCCGTGAGGGGCCGGGGGTGGGGGGAGGGGGTTGCGGTGGTTTGCCCTCTATGCTGTCCTCCTCTTCTCCTTCGACAGCCTCTGGGGGTAGACCCACAGCAAAGACGCCACCACTTCAGGTCTTGAGGTTTTAGTAGATCTCCGTGGTTTTGTTTTTGCCTGAGTATTTTATTGGCGTTACCACTTACCATATGCAATAATGCAGCTACGACCCAAGTGCGTGCGTGGTTCCGTTGTATAAAAGTAAGGGTGATAAGTATAATTGTACTAGTTTAAGGGGAATAAGTTTTTTGAGTGTTGTAGGTAAGGTGTATTGTAGAGTGTTGATTAAGAGAGTTGGAGACGGTACAGAGGGAGTGATTGGTGATGAGCAGTGTGGTTTTAGGAGAGGGAGGGGATGTGTTTGCTGTGAGACAGGTGTGTGAAAAGTATTTGGCAAAAATTAAGGATGTGTTTTGGGCATTCGTGGATTTAGAGAAAGTGTATGATAGAACTGATAGGGAGGCTTTGCGGACTGTTTTGAGGTTGTATGGACTACGTTGCAGGTTGTTAAAAGGAGTGAAAAGTTTTCATGTAAATAGTAGAGCGTGTGTAAGAGTGGGAAATTCAGTGAGTGATTGGTGTCCTGTAGCAGGGATGTGTGATGTCGCCTTGGTTGTATAATATTTATATTGTAGTGTTGTATGGGAGGTGAATGCGAGAGTGTTGAGTGGAGGTTTGAATCTGGTGAATGCTGACGGTAGAGAGTGGAATCTGGATCAGCTACTTATTGCAGATGATGCTGCATTGGTGGCTGATTGGGAGAAGAGATTAAGACAGTTGGTCGAGGAGTTTGGAAGGGTGTTTGACAGGAGGAAATTGAGAGTAAATGAGAATAAGAGTAAAGTGATGAAGTGTGCGAGGTTGGTAGGTGGTAGGAGGATGAATGTAGTTTTGAATGGTGAGTTGCTTGAAGAGGTAGAGTGTTATAAGTATTTAAGGTCACATGTTGCTGTGGATGGAAGAATAGATATACAGGTGAAGTTTAGAATAAATGATGTAGAAAAAGTGTTCAGAGGAATGAAAAAAGTGTTTAGATGTCATTCGCTTAGAATGGACGTAAAAAGAGAGCTGTATGAGAGTGTAGTTGTTCCAACTGCATTATATAGGGCTGAAACATGGAATATGGGAGTAGCTGAGAGGAAGAATTTAATGTAATGGAGATGAGGTGTCTAGGAGTATATCTATAGTGATGCATATGGATCGAGCGAGAAATACCAAAGTGCGAAGGTGAACTGGAGTTATGCATAGATGGCTGGTCGAGTTGAGCAGAGGGTGTTACGATGGTTTGGGCATATGGAGAGAATGGATGAATGGATGAAGAGCGACTGGTAAAAAAGATAACTGGATCGGATGAGAGAGGTGTAAGGCTGAGAGGAACACCATGAAAAAGATGGATGGACAGTGTGAAGAAAGCGTTAGATGTGAGAACGATATCTGTAGAGCGGGGAAGAAAGGCTGCGCGTGATAGGGATGACTGGAGAGATATTGTGAATGAATAAATGGTGATGCGGCCCTGAGGGGATATTCTCCTATATTTGGTCTGATCAACTGAAAAGGTTAGGTGCAGGTAAGAAGATAGGTCCAATATGATGTGGCGGGGGTAGACCAGCTCTGCTGTCGGGTCCTGCTGCAGATGTTGCTGATTGCACTGCAAAGTTGACCCTCGTGCGGTGTGGTGTGGTGAGGATCTGCCCCTTCTCTACCTGGGGTTAAGATATGAGTAAGTGTGTGTGTGTGGATGAGTAAGTTGGGAGTGTGTCGTCCTGTCTCGGCTACCCCCCTTTTTGGGGGGGAAGCGGCCTTGGTATATTAATAGTCAGACGACCCATGTTATATAAATAAATATCAGATATATCAGAGCGTAGTATATATGGGCTATAATATGTGGAGGTAACATATACAATTTTTAAAACTGTAATAAGATACTTATAGTTAACCCTGATCTGGAGTTACATCCTGTCAAACAGGTGCAGAGGAAGGTGAGCGGATGTAAAGCATTCATTGACAATGCGAAGAACATGGTATGCGAACATTAACTTATCAGAAATTACTGACATGTTTCAGGTATGGTCCGACTTTTTTTTGTTTTTGCTCTACTTGCCTTCTCTCTCTCTCTCTCTCTCTCTCTCTCTCTCTCTCTCTCTCTCTCTCTCTCNTTTTTTTGCCTCTGTTTTCTGTGTGGTAATATATGCCTTTCCTTAATTCTCTGCACCATCTCATCCCATCTTTAGGTGGAAAATAAAGATTTGGATCATGATAGTTTTGTGGGATTAGGAGTTGCCTGGATATGAACATAGCATTATAGTCAACCCTTGTTGCACGTCATCATTTTTGTTCATTCTCCTTGCCAGAAAGTCAGCAGCAAATCACTTGTAAATTCCATCTTAATTCTACATGGCTACTTAGAAAGCTAATTAACCATTTCCCCCAATTTACAGCGTTATGCACTCCCTTGATGTGATGCTGCCTACCTCTTCCTTAGGTTATTCTACACTGAGTGACAAACCTGATGGTTTCCTGTAACCCAGGAAATTACTCGCAGCGTTGGGTGGTAACCATACAGTAAAAAATAAGTGGGTGATGTGGAGCCTACTATGGTGCCCTTGATAGCTGGGTGGAGAGACAGAAACGCAGCATCCATCCATGAAACAAACCTCCACAGCGAGGCGCAGTCCACCGCAGGGGAACATCGGTTTACTACACGGGCTAACCCTGTAGAGGAGATTGATTGCCTGTGGTTGATGGGTCTCCTCGATCAGACAGTCTGGGGCAAATATGTTGTCATACTGAGAGCACATCGATTACATGATAAAGACTGCTTGTATAGGCCACAAGAAACCTAAAATGTCGTGTTGGTCAGATGAGTGCTGTGATGATGATGACGATGATGATGTGGCAGTGGGGTGGTGCTGATGGTGGAAAATTAGAGGTTGATATAAAGCCCAATAATTCGAAACCTTAGCTAAATCTATTAGGTAGATGATGATGATAATGATGATGATGATGACGACTTGGTAACGATGATGGGGCTGATGATGTGATGGAAAGTTATCTGGAGATAAGTTGGCCTATTTGCCCTTCCTGGAGATGACTTTAGTCCTCAATTACGCTAAGCAAAGTATTATCGTGTGCAGATGAGTGCGGTGACGACAACGTGGAGTGTCCCTACTGGGCGGTGGAGGGTGAGTGTGACCTTAACCCCCGGTGGATGAAGCCACACTGCCCCAGGTCCTGTCTGAGATGTGGTGAGTCATAATTCCTTTACGGGTTTATTAAGGGAAAAAAGAAAAAAAAAAAAAGGAGGCTAGACAGAGAAGGGCATGTGAGGGGAAAGAAAAGGTAGATTATAGGTGCATGATGGAAATTATTTACATTTTTAAGATTAATGCAGTCTTTCCTCTGTTTCCCTCCCGACTCACTTTAACATCACTCCGTTTCACCCTTTCTCCTCCCCAGGACATATCATTCGAAGCATCTGACCACTGCTGTGAGGTGGTCTCTCAGTTCTTTGAGTTCAGTCCGTGAACCTATTATTGTCTGCATTTGGCAGCCACTGTTCATGAGGTAGTCTTAATTCTCGGCGTTTCCATCTGATTTATGTACCTTATCTAAATCTGATTCTATGTATTTTACGACCAATGTGTAAGGTGGCGTCACCCATATGAAGTATTGTTTCTAAATCTTTAATGTACCTCTACATGTTTTGTGTTTCCGTTCATAGGATAGAAAAGAAGTACATAATAGCGATACACCAGTCACGACCTCTCCCCCACTTCCCTGCCTCTGCCTCGCCACTCTCACGTCTCCCACTCTCCCCCACTCCCCATTATCATACTATAAACATCTTTCCATCTGTCAAAGCATATTCTTCCCCCTCCCTCCCTACCCTCTCTCACACAACCTACGTCTCTCCCCCCCCCCCCCCCATCCTCCCCACTCTCACACCATTAAAATACCACCGACACTTCCCTCCCTCCCTCTCTCCATCAGTACTTTCACACCACGTACTAGAATGACATAAAAAAAGATCTTGCCTTACCTCATTCAAGATGTAGGGACCCAACACGAGGGTGCCGTAGTTTATTTTTTTAAAGAATAGGTGACCAGCCGACTTCCCCTGGTAGCATTGCATGAATAATGTCACTAGATATATTTCTTTTCCCACCTCCGTCACGCTGGATGGAGCTCTACAGCACATTTTATTCCTGGCTTTCTTTTTTTCTTAAATGCAACTTGTAATGCAGGAAGGTTCTTTAATATACAGTACAATAACCTTCATATCTCAATCGGAGACTAACTACCATCATATGTAGAACTCCAGATAATCGTTTTTGCGCTGATAATAAGTTATTAGTTACCCTTAGCCTTTTATGTTTTCTGTTAACAACTTGCAAACTTCAGAGAAAACGTAGGTGTGCATCTGTATGTAGCGCGTTGATAAACTGTATTTTCACCATGCAGGTTGCATTTATGGAAATTGCTTAACCATCATTAACAGGGTGAGGCATTTCTTAAGGCATAATAGCCTACAGTGCTACAAAATAAGCATCCAGCGTAAATTTGAACATTTTAATACCACTGAAAGATTCATGATATCTTTCTAGATTTTAGTTAGTATGTTTCATCAAGAGTGACCATTTATTGGGATTCCAAAATACATTGCAGATTCAGTGATCTAACTTACCTGAATTCCTGCTTTTCATTCCCCAGACTACACGAGGCGGTGCGAGGACGACAACAGCGACTGCAAGTTTTGGGCGGAAAATGATCAATGCACCGAGAACAGCGTCTGGATGGCAGTACATTGCAGCCGAGCTTGTGGATACTGCGGTAGGCCACGACCTAATGAGGGGGGGTGGGGACTTATTTGATGCTTAAGAAATAATAAGGTATGCATTCACACACTGGTATCCATAAAAAGGGGCGAAGGGGAAACAGAAGTTAAAGTGGCACAAGCTTGAAATATAATTCTCATCCCATTATGGGGGTTTATGAAGGTGAGAAAATGGGGTTTGTGTAATTATGATGGTAATTCATATTATTTTGGGTTAGTATCTACAGGAAAACTAAATGTCTGAGAATGTCACGTTTTTTCTTTTACATCATCATGTATCCCTCCCTCATACCTGCCTTCCTCGTCTCCCTCACTACACCTTCTTTCTGCTCTTTGCCCCACTTATATCTGTACAAACTTTTCTTGTAATCCTGATCAATGCTTTCTAAACTTCTCCGGAGTGAATCATCCTTGGCAAGCTCTTCCATGAAATGGGACATCCAATTACAAAGCAGAGCAAGCAAGCATCCACTTAAAAAAAAAAAAAAAAAGTCACGGTTGTGACACAGGAGCCTCTCTTGTGAACGGGCTTCATGATATTGACTATTTCCCCGCTACTTCAGAGTTGAAAAATTATGCCTATTCATTACCTATCAGGGAAGGAATAGTAGTAGGAGTGTTGGCGGTGGTGGTGGGGGGGGGGGGGGGAGGGGATAAACGAACACACTTCACACTCGACGACAACAGAGTATTAGAAAGTGGGCCTTTTTTTTTTTCTAATCTGAGCAGCACTATTTTATTATTTCTTTCTCATTTCCTTATCCTAGTCTCATAGTGTAGAGGGCATATTTTTTCATCATTATTTTTATTAATATATATGAGACCAAAACGTAAATAGTATACACAGCTATTTTAGATGGCTTGGCTGTGTTCTTAGATTTTAAAATCGTACCGATGGAGGAAAGTAAGATGAGAAAAGAGCAAATGAAGGAGAAGGAAAACTACCATCAAACGATCCTACTGTGGCGGGTCACCCCTAGGCAACCCCAGCCAGCCTGTTCACTTCTAACTGTAGTTTGAGTCACCCTGGACGAAAAGCACTGATCCAAATCATGTAACTTATACTGGATAGTCTCTCCATCGGGAAAGAAAGTGTATGCTGCCTTCATGGACTTGGAGAAAGCATATGACAGAGTAGATAGGCAAAATATGTGGAACGTATTAAAAACATATGGGGTGGATGGGAAATTGTCGAGTGCTGTGAAGAGTATGTACGAGGGAGCTAGGGCTATGGTGCGAGTGGATGGTGAGCTGAGTGAGTTCTTTGATCTAAATGTGGGACTGAAACAGGGATGTGTGATGTCTCCATGGTTGTTTAATATATTCATGGATGGGGTTGTAAAGGAGGTGCAAGGTAGGGCAATGGATGTGGGGGTGGCTCTAATGAATGGGGGTAAGATGTGGAAGATTCCGGTGTTGTTGTTTGCTGATGATACAGTATTGTTGAGTGACGATGAATGGGAGTTGTAATGTTTGGTGAATGAGTTTGGGACAGTGGGTAAGAAGTGGAATCTGAAAGTTAAAGTAAACAAGAGTAAAGTTATGGTGTTTGAGAGGAATGAAGTCACAGAATGCAGTGAGGTTGGATGGTGAGGATATGGAGAATGTGAGTGCATTCAAGTACCTGGGTAGTGTGATGAGTAAGGATGGAAGTTTTGGGAATGAAGTGCTTGAAAGGGTACAGCAGGGAAAGAAGGTTGTTGGTTCACTGAAAGCGGTGATGAGAACAGGGAGGTGAGTATGGAAGTCAAGAAGTCACTACATGATAGTATTGTGATCCCTACCCTTACGTATGGAAGCGAGGCGTGGACCTTGCTAGAGGGGAACAAGTCAAGAGTGAGAAGAGTGGAAATGAGTTACCTGAGAGGAGCATATGGAGTGACATGGAGGGACAGGTTGACGAATGAAGAAGTGAAAGAACGTTGTGGGGTGGATGTGGATGTGACTGAGAAAATTAGGAGAAAAACACTGAAGTGATTTGGGCATGTGGAGAGAATGGAAAATGAAAGATTGACTAAGAGGACGTATGTGGGTGAAGTGGAGGGAGGGAGGGGGAGGAGGAGACCGAGGATGAGGTGGAGGGATGGAGTTGAGAGGTATATGAGGGAGGGAGGAGTGAGTTGGGGGGAGGGCAGTCAAATGGTGGGTGACAGAACTACTTGGACGGGTTTTGTCTGCGGCCACCCTTTGCGGGATTAGGGCGTCGGGCTATAGATAGATAGACTCTCCTGCCTCTGCCTGTCCTTCCCTCGTCTTTCTAGAATGCCTCACCTTTCCCCTCTGTCTCTCTTTATTCCTTTTTGTCCTCCCTTATTCCCATCTTACTCTTTGCCTGCTTGCCCTAATGCCTGCCTCCACCCTCCAGATCGGTGCGGTGACGCCAACTTCGGATGTATGCGGTGGGCGGCGCGAGGGGAGTGCCATCGCAACACGCCATACATGGCCACTTTCTGTCGCAAAGCCTGTGGATTTTGCGGTCAGACCACTTTTATGGATTTCTCCTCGTGTCTCTTTAATCTCTGCCACAATGACAGTTTTAATTATTCATCAAACAATGATATTCGAACTGGAGTTAGAAATAGTTTTCATAAACCCATTTAGTACAATTACTTCAAAAAAGTTAATTTTATTTGCTTTAGTCCGTTTGGTTCATCTTAGGAGAGACTTTTCGTCGTAAGTGAATTATTATAACAGGTTTTTTTGTTTGTAAGAATATTATTTAACGAAATGTATATGAAACTTTTTGCATACCAGATATTAGGGAAGATTATAGAAAGGATAGGATACTTATTGACAGAATTAGGGAAATAACATAGGAATTACTTGGAGAAGAACAGGAGATTTTAGGAAGGGAAGAGGTTGTGTAGATCAGATATTTATCTTTAGGTCTTTGGTGGAAAAGTTTCTAGAGAAGGGAAAGTTGTATGCGGTCGTCAAGGATTTGAAGAAAGCATATGAAAGGGTGGATAGACAAGAATTGTGGAAAATTCTAAGAATTAATTGAGTAAATGGGAAGTTGCTGCATCCCGTAAAGAGTATATATGGGGGCGTTAAGGCTGCAGTGCATGTGGATGGTGAACTGAGTGAAAGTTCTATCTAAATGTCGGATTGAAACAAGGATGTGTCATGTCTATATGGTTGTTCAGTCTGTATATAGATGGCGTTATAAAAGAGATACGAGGTAGGGGGAGTGGATGTTGGAGCGGCCCTAATAAGAGAGGACAGCTTTTGGAAACTTCCTGTTCTCTTGTTTGCAGATGATACTGTATTTTTAATGGAAGATGAAGGGGAATTGGAAGGCTTGATGAATGAGTTTGGGAGAGTGTGTAAGAAACAGAGTCTAAAGGTGAATGTGGAGAAGAGAAAAGTTATGGTCTTCGCGAGAAATGAAATCACTGAATGCACAGTAAGGCTGGATGATGAGGAAATGGAAAAGGCGAATACATTTAATTACCTGGGTAGTGTGATGAGTTAGGATTGAAGTTTGGAGGATGAGGCGCTTGAAAGAGAACAACAGGGAAGAAAGGTTGCTTGTTCTCTGAAAGCAGTGGTATGATATTAGGAAAGGAACATGGAAATAAAAAAGTCTCTTCATGATAGTAATGTGGTACCAACTCTCATTTATGGAAGCGAAGCTTGAACCTTTCTTGAAGGACACAAGTCAAAAGTGGGGGCAATGGAAGCGAGTGATCTGAAAGGAACATGTGGAGTTACATTGAGAGACAGACTGGCAAATGAGGAATTGAAGGAGAGTTGTGGTGTGGATGTGACAGAAAGAGTTTGGAGAAATACATTGAGATGGTTTGGCCATGCGGAGAGGATGGAGAGCGAGAGACTAACGAGGAGAATGTATGTGAGTGACGTGGAGAAGGGGGGGAGGCCGAGGATGACATAGGGGGATGGAGTGGAGAAGTACTTGAGAGAGGGGTGTGTGTGAGCTGGGGGGAGGGCAGAGAAGTGGGAGGGGACAGGGCTACATGGAGATGATTTGTCTGTGATTCCCCCTTACGGGATTAAGGCGTCTGGCAATAGATAGATAGATAAGTAGAAAGGACCTTGTCATTCTTTAGCATACATTTTCTTTATGCATGAATATATATTATTCTCGTTTGTGCGAAGTCTCAGTTTTCTCCCTATAATACCTTTATTGTCTTTTGCTAATTCTAACATCAACATATCAAGTATGGTTGTTCTATTTCCTGATATTTTGGTAATAATTCTCTTATTGGTTACAGAGGAAGAAACTGTGAATGCCACCACCTCAGCCACGACCACGAACTCTACCAGTACCACACCAAGTCAGGGAAATCACACCACTCCTATAAATACCCCGCCCACAACCTGGAGGGGCTCCACTACACCAAGGCCACCCAAGCCCACAACAGCCTCACCTCGTCTCCACATCACGTCTCCCACCATCCACCCTAGTACACCATCTGGCCGAAGAAAAACGACTGCAAGAAATGACGAGGAGAACGAGACAACACATGGCATCACCTCGAAGCCAAGGAAATACAAGAGAAAGTACAAACATAAGACACCGCAACCTTCACCTCACCCAAGGAAAAAGGTGCGTGTCAGAATCAGAGGAGAAACTACTGAGGATGCAACTCCATCAACTGTTACCTGGCCAACATCTCCCATGCTTCCCGAAACTGATGAAGCAGATGCTAACAAGAGAAGAAAAATACACAACAATGGTGATGTTACTAGAGGATTCAGTCGTAAACACACTCGACTTCCTACAACTACCCCAACTTTTACGTCTCTAACCAAAGAAAAAGTAATTCACTTGGATAGATCCACACCCATCCCTGGCGCGACCATCAACAAAACCATGCCGAGTTTAGAGGTAGGGACAACAAACTCAGTAGAAGAGGGAAAAGACGAGGAACATCACTTGCCAACCCCAGCCGCACCCACTGGAACTAAGGTAACATCAGGGTCCCCGTATGCACACAAAACGGTAACACCTAATGACGTATCTGAAGATATCGAGGAGCCTAAAGTCAGAGAGAAGGAAGAAGCCACGACGGAGAACCTGAAAAATGAGTACAATTCATACGGACTAAATCAAAGGCAAAATTCGCTGGATTACGAGGATCGGGAATGTGGTGACGGAGGTGAAGACACTGAAGGGTGGTGTAGAGAAGGACCCGACTGGACCTCTACTACGAGAGACGAAAAGGCGTTTATCATGGGCCTCATTAGGAGTCATCGCCGCGAGGAATCTACAACAGGAGTTACTGGGGATAACGATGTCATTCCTACGAAAAATGCTGGGAGGATAAGAAATGAAAATGGTCGCGAAGAACCGACATCAAGTGTTCCTAAGGAAAATAATGTCATTTCTACACCAGTTGCTGGAAGGAGAAGAACTGATAATGTCACTCAAAGCAGACCAGTGCACAGGCGACGGAAGCATAGACACAGGGGGAAAGGGAATGACCACAGTGGTAAGAGGAAAGTGTTGCCAAACCAACGACACAGAAAACATAACAGGACCAAACATATAAGAAAGAGAGGAAGGTGGAGAACTCGGAAGCAAAATCCAAGAGGAAAGAACGTACAAGGGGGCAGAGGAAATGTTACAAGGTCTTCAAATAAAGAAATTAAGCAACAACAAGCAGGAGGCAGAGAAAACACGAGAAAAGGACAAGGACGAAGGAATAGGCACAAAGTGCGAGGAGAGGGAAAAGGCAACAGAAGAGGAGAAAAGAAGATATCATCTCAAGTCAACAGACATGAAAATAAGAGAAAGTGGCGGGCAGAGAGAAAAGAAAATAGGAGGGGAAGAGGGAACCGAAGGAGAAACAACACCGTCCACAGACGCCGTGATGACAACGATGCAATGTAAGCAATGGCATCACTGGTACCATTCTTCTCATTCACAGATAATAGATACTGTTAGTTATATTATCTTTATGACGCGACTGTACACCTTCTTGTATTCAGGCCAGCATTAAACAACTTTACTCAGCATTAGGGAGATCTCTTGTAGTGCCAAGGTTAATAAAAGCAGTATCTAACTTCTCCAGTTCCAAAAAATCTCTCATAAATTGAACACAAATGTCTGGTGCTAACAGAGTGAAGGACTTCACAGTATTGATGGCGTTGAATCATTATCAGTTTTGCTATAGAGTGCTTTTGATAATTTGTAAAAATGATTATATTTTATTAGATTTGAACCAAGACCTGGAGAAGTACCCCGGTGGACATCCTCTATCGCCGCCACAACAACCCAGCCTCCACCATCCACAACCATTCCTTCCCTACCCACCTCCAGCACCGCCAGCATCACTACCACTACTTCACATCCCCTGTCTGTGCATCCTACTCTTGGATATTCCACCATTGCCGCCACTACAGCTCCACCATCAGTCAACGGTGAGACATGGAAAATTCATCTCTGCTAGCCTGGTCTTATTCTCTTGGAATACTCACACTCTTATAGGAGCTGCCAAGCATGGGCCAACCACCTACAGTTGTTATCTCGTTTTATAATATTCTTATTTCTTTAATCCTTCCTTAACGGAGATATCCTTCCTTCTTGTTACCACCAAGCCTTATTATTCAGCTTAGGAAAAATCTTTTGAACTGAAGGAGTCAGATGTAGCCTTAGTTAACCCCATCAGACATGCGGTTGAACAAGTTGTATAGTAAAATCGTCTGGTGACAGCTTGATTAAAATGGCCAAAACGTCATCCGGCTGAATTATTGATAATCTTTTCTTGAAACTGATGAAGCATTTCAACAAAGATAATTGCCCTTCTGTTTCCTGGAGCTTATTATGTGCCATTTCACATCTTCTGTCATGTAAAGTAGCCTACTGCATGAGTGAAAGAAGAGTCCTCGTTTATTTTCTCATTGATTACTAATATGGGCATGGATAAGAATATTCTCTATCCTTTTGGGATATTGTTCCAGCGATAGAAATATTAGATTCTGTTTTGTTAAATCTGCTTATTTCCACCTTACACTTTTTGTTGGGTAAGGTATGCGTGTAAAAAGAGCTTTCATCTATTTGTTATTTTTAGTCCTTCTGAGTCATTCTTCTAGCATTTGAAAATTTGGTGAAGAACGGAGGACCACCAAGAGAAAGTAGAGTGCACAGACACAACTATACTCCATTTCACCAAGTCTGGCACCATGCCAGTGATATTGTCAACACCTGTAGCACTGATAAAGGTCCTCAGTACTGGATATATCTTTTTGTATTGCCTTTATATTGGTTCGCAAGGTAAGAAATGGAGGTTCACCTAGTGCAGAGGATTTACATCAACACTACAGGCGTTGACGACATAGCTGATGGTGCCAAACTTGGAGAAATTGAGTGTAGTTGGAGAGAGGGAGGCAATGAAGGAGGACCACACGGAGCAGCAGCGCGAGGAAGGGATCCAGCAGGGACAAGAGCCAACAACAACTCTGGTTAATGACAATCAAATTTCTTTGCTTTATATTACCAATTTTCCTCTTTCATTTCCAGACGATGAGAGAAAGAGAGGGATAAGCGGAGGAAGATTACGAGGAGCAGGAATGAGAGGAAGAGACAAAAGAGAAACAAGTATTAACAGCGTCACTGACCTCTCCTTTGTTCAGCGTTACTAACTTTCCTTCTCCATCTTCCAGACAAACACAAGAAGCCTCGCCAGCACAACGTGACTGGCAGAAGACGGATTCGGAAGAAAAAGCGCCGTCCGAAATCCAAACTTCAGCCAGGTGAGAAGGACAAAAGGCGTAGGTCTGAATCCCGGCAAAGGCATCGCAGGAGACGGAAGCAAAGGAAACTGCGACCATCTTCCACCACTCAGCATATCAGGAATGACCCGAAACACAGACAAACAGGCAACAGCAGATCACTCTCACTAAGCTACCCAAACAGCACGGTCACTCAGCGTATCACCCAGCGCCGTAGAAATCGAATTACTTTTACCGAGAGTCCCATTGTTCGGGCTTCGGGTCTGGCTTCACCAAATTCCACAACCACACTTCCTCACCCCAGCCCCATGAGTCAGGGCCCTCCGGTTCACCACCAGCCAAATCTGACCTTGGATCCTGAGACGCAAATGGTGAACAACAAAAACGCAAGAGCAATCAACCAAAGATCTGTGGAAAAAAGTAAGGAATTATATCCAGCTCATCTTGCAAGAAAAAGGAAAATAGGGGATGATTTATACCCCCCGTCTGTATGGGCAAAAGCAGCAGACTTGACAAAGGAGAAGTCGAACCCTAGACAGGTGGAAAGTCTCTCCCAGCCCCCCGAGAGGTATGCAGAGTGGGGCATCGGTCCCATCAAGCCATCGTGAGTATCCCATACGTGTCTGTCAAAGAAGGCTTGATGTATGCAAAAGCAGTTGTACTGGAATGGGTAATATATGTCTTATACCACATACTATTGCATGGTAATTTTAAATAACATTAATTGCTTCTAGATGTAATGGCAATTATTTCTGACTTCGATTAACCACTAAATCACAGTTTTTCATACTCGGTACTCTAGACTACTTATGTTGGGAAGCCCAGTCCTGAGGTTCAGTAGCCCGCCAATACGAGGCCCACACTTCTTCACGTCTTACCTCTCACGAGCTAATTTCTAACACTGGTGCTGTACTTTATATACTGTGTATAACTTGTACAAAACTATTAGTGTGCAGTAAATATACTTGCAGAAAGTGATAATGTAGCATGAAAGTGAAACTAATGGGAAAGTAGTATAATATGTTTTACTGAAATTCAAATTATGCAGACGCTCCCTGCAAGCGCTGAGATGTGAATATGCTATATGTAGTCCACTACTTTACCTAATAATCATATAATGGCAAACATAAGAAAGGTCATCACACACACACACACACACACACACACACACTACAATACATTCAATGAAACCAAACTAACTCCCATTCCTTTGGAAGCCACCAGACGTCACGGCAAGTGACGGTGTTGCCATGGTGGCGGTTCCAAAAGGGCTTCTACAGACGGGGCCAGGACGTGTACGAGGACATAAGGGGCGGGGCAGGTGAAGAGGACATGTGAGGTGAGGGGTGGGTGGCGCGGACCAAGTGAGAGGTGGCGCGGGGGGCACAAACCAGATGAGGTAAGGGGTGGGAGGCACCAGCCAGGTAAGGGGCGGGGCGGGGAGCACAGGCCAGATGAGGTTAGGGGCGAGGTGTAGGGCGGGGACACAGAACAGATAAGGGGCGGGACGAAGGCACAGGCCAGGTGAGGTGAGGGGGAAAGGGGATATGGCGGGCTGGAATGAGGGGATGATAAGATGTAGAGTGAGCTTGAATGGTGGTGAGCTGGAGGGAGGGCAAGATGAGGGATGGAAGCCATATGGAGCAGGAAGGGGTAAATGGATCAGATAAGGAGGGTTGAAATGAAATAGGTAAGGTAATCACAATTATATGATATTTTTTGGATGATGACCTGGAGTGGGAAGTGAGTCGTGAGGTAATGTTAGGTGGACAGATAAGATTAATTGTCCATAATGTAGCAGGCACTGTTAATGAAACCTCTAAAGAGACACACTGCTACTTCTTACAGAAATACATATCTCGTTGCTCCCTCTCAGGTGTCCTTTTTTTTTTTTTTCCAGAGCAAGGAGCACGACAGAAGCTAAGTGAGTCTTGTGGGATGAGACGAGGCGAGGGTAAAGACATGTTGTTGGCTGTCATCCCAGTTCACTGCCGAAGTTCTTCATATCCCAGTTCACTGCCGAAGTTCTTCACTTCCCTGCGTGATCTTACTTTTTAAAACTCCAGTTCACTCCAAGGACATCTTTTTAAATTTCACTTTGGCAACCAAAAAGACGATTTGATCCATCTTATGAGATCTCCCTCGTTGAGAATGGGTTAAAGAAGTTATTTTTTTTAATTTATGTTCGAAATGTTCACCAAGAGCTGAATGAAATACAAGAGACGTCCTCGAACTGAAGGAGTTAATGTTCTGCCGCATCTGTTATTCTGTTGCATTTAATCTTCACTTTTTTCGTTGATATTTCTTATGTATCCGTCTAACTGTATCCATTGTAAATATCTAGATTGCCTTATGTATGAATAATTAATATTATTATATATATCGTAGTTTATAGATAGAGTAACTTAGCTGCAGCCATTGAGTCGTACTCTCGTAGGTTAAGGAGACTCCTTAGCACATCTTTCCTACCAGTATCCAGCATATGGGACATTGATAATCCCTTGTGTAATTTTGCTGTCTGTATTGCTATTACAGAGGTATAAATAACCTGTAAGAAAATAATAAGGTGTAGTGTGCAAAATAAACTGCTAAGGAAAGGTTGCTTGGAACCCTCCCGAGTTCACGAGAAGACAACATAAAGTCGTTATTAGGCCAGTGTTCGCGTCAATTAGAAGGCCTCCTTACACCTCTTCCTAATCGATTTATTTTGTTTATCACACATTTCTAATATGCTGTATGTTAGCTTATTATCTACGTAGCTTGTATAAACATCAAAGACCGGAAAACACAGAACCAAAAGCAAAAATAAATTGGTTAGGAGGAGGTGCCTGCAAGAATAACCGACGAGTATACAGTCACTGGTGTTGTATGATGCTGCAGTGTTATCCATCTCCCCATCAGGTTACCGTGCCCAGTCCTCACTGCCATTTTACTTAATAACATTAAGTGTGCTGAAATGTTCCTGTAATATGTCGCTCTTGGGACGGTCTAAGGAAGTTGCGTTAGAAGCTCCAATTTCATTTTAATATAATTTTCTAAAGAGCATTGCTTTTTCACAGTTTGAGAATTAGTGTTACAATTCTTTAGGTCATATTCTCATGAGTTTAGGCTTTTTAATATACTTCTTCCTTACAACTGCATTTGTGCATTCCTTTTTGTTAATATCCAGCTGTAGCTAATTTATGCAAAGTATGTTGTTATCAGAATGGAATGAATAACTCACAAAAGAATGTTAAGGTGTAATAATCAATATGAATCCCTTAGGAAGAGGTGTCGATAGAAAGCCCAGCAATCCCACGAGAGTATGGGCCTTTGTCTCCTGGTTCAGAATGCTATATTCTTTTTACTCTAACCTGACCAAAAACGTCCATCTCTCCAACTCCTATACTGGTTTGTAACAATAGACTAACATTAAAATATGATGCCAGTCACGAAGAAGTGCTGTGAAGAGAACGTACAGCCACAGCACTTTCTTTTTCTGCCATTCAGCTGCGTGAAATAAATAGGAAACAGACGATAATCTGGGCCAAGTTAAAGTGAAAAGAGTATAGTGTGTTCTGGGAGAAAGGGTGGTATTTGAAGTGACGTCACTGCTTTCGTAACAACGTACTTATTCAGTTTCAGTCCTCCTCTTTGGTCCTATTTTTAGTGCAAGCACTGAAAAGCAGATATGCTTCGTATTAACCCTAGCATTGTGTGTCTGTAGTTTGGTACTGTCGTCATGTGAAAAAATTAGTAGCGGAAATACATAGATGAAGCTGCTGTATTGAAAGTGACGGTCGAATATGAGAAACTGACTGGCCATGCAAGAACGCTGAAGCGTCTACCAAGGATTTTTGCTGATACTGCAATGAAAGAACTCTTTCAAACAAAGTATTTCAAACAAATCAACCAGACTCAAACTCCATGGGAATATTGGAGAGGTTTGCTGTTACTCTACTCCAAAAGCAAATAGCAAGTATATATTAATACTGTACTTGTAATTTATTATCACTTTTTTGGTGAATGAAAAGGCTACTGCTGTTCCGAGATAATGATATATTGCTTTAATTCAGAGTTGCCTGTAATAAACCAACTAAAATCAACTTAATACATAATGCTTGTTGAGGAAAAGTTGTCACTCACTCTTTTGTTCCATTAACGATACTGGCGTCAGGAGTTACGCCACAATGCATTTATTCTTCACTGATTGCAACATAAAGCGGTGCCAATGCACAGCAAACCCGTCCCCGCAGTCATTTCAGTGCTGACGTATAAACAAAACAGGATATCTAGTCAAAGATGTGACATATCAAATTTGGTGTTAATCGGATGAAAATTGACGATTTTATGCCCATTTGAAATTTTAGGCCCGACCCATCTGACACTGACCCCTCTACCGCTAACTAGGGGGTAGGCCCCTTTATGTAATGAGCCAAGTTGTAGGATACAGATTTGAAAGATGCACCTTTAGGTTTAAGTTTCATATCGATATGACGAATTTGAAAGGAGTTATGGCGAAAAAAATTTAAATACTTTTTTTTTTGTTTACATTTTTTGAGCCTACAACCTGGACCTTGGCCCAGATTGGCCCAAATGTAATCAGGTGAACATCCCTGTAATTTTGATCAAAATCGCACCAGTAGTTTTTGCGTTAAGTTGCTAACAGACAGACAGACTGGCAGACAGACGAACAAACAAACAGCCAGAATGAAAACAATACCCGTTCCCGAGCCCTTCCGGAGCGGGAGGAACATGTCAAAAGGTCAGAGGGAATGCATGTGGAACATGGAATTAAGGNCGCGCGGTTAGACACACACACACACACACACACACACACACACACACATTGTTTGATAGGGTTATCGTACAAAATGTCAAACTTAAATGATGGGTAAAAAGCAAAATACTTAGAAAGCTATTTTGAATGTTTATTGCAATTTATGGTCACAGCTGCCGAACGTCGATGGTAGAAATGTCTTGTTTAGAGATTCGCACAGGCCAAGACATGAAGAAGTGAGAAAAAGGGCGGGAGAGGTATACAGTAGGCATCAAAAGTCCTGTCGCCTCTCTTGCTCGCCTCTCTATGAACTTTGAAAATCAGTGTAGTGATTCCGCAGCAACAGACAATGATGATTTCAATTGGCCTCAGACCAGTGTCATAAGTATCACTTGCTGCAGTTCCACCACGCTGATTTTGTAAGTCTGTGGAGAGAGAAAGACAGGAGGGGTGACAAAACATTTGATGAGATCTGTACAATAATTATATAACGGAGAAGGCTAATAAGCGTGACTGCTTTAGCTGTTCCGGACATACGATGAGACTGAACGAAGAACAACCAGTTAAGATGGCATGGAGGGAGTCAGCGAGAGGAGTAAGGTTCGAGGGAGACAGAGATTCAGACAAAATGATGGGGTAGTGCGAGACATGTTACAACTGGGTATCCAGGAGGAGGCTAAGGCAAGCTGCAGACGGTGGAGATACACAAAGCGGTCCATCCCGACGGTGAATACAGATGGAAAGGAGAAAACAGGTCATGGATAAAGACTCCGTATTTTGGGTGTTCCTCAGGAATCTCTGGCACTGAGTTTGTGGAGGCGAAAAAGGATCAGTCTTGCTTTTATTATTTTGAAGACTTTTGTGGTCGGCCACTTTCACTCATCTAATGTGGTGCTAACTTCAGGTGACTCTGCACTGACTGATAAATCGGTGGTTTCTTGTGGTCAATGAAATTATTTATTACAGCGGATGGTAACCACAAACAAACTGACACCTGGGCCCGTATTTTCGTCACCTAAGGAAGTTCCCTAACATCTCTTCCTTATCATCTTACTCCTGAATATGGTACGACAGCATTCTTTTGTGTGTTCTGTATGCAAAACATTCCAATATTATAATGACATCAATAATTAAAAAGAGGACTACTGATTTGTAGTGAAACATATACGAGTAAATCGCTGACGAAAAGTTGCCAGGGAGCCTCCTTAACTAACGAGAATGCGGATCCAGGCGGTCTAGTGGGTTAAGGCACTCCGAATGAATGTAACCCATAATGGTGGGTCACAACCCCAACCACGTGAGGGATGGGTGGGTTACTTGCCTACACAGTGCCATTCAGGGGAAAACTAATGTTAACTCGCATTAAATGTCTGGACTAACAAGCCTAGCCCCGGACTTCTACACCAGTATAAAATTGGATGATAGACATATTTCGTAACAAAGTCCATATGAAACTTGTAGTATTGTGAATTCCTATCACTTCGGTATATAAACTTGTGATAAATATAATGAATATATTATTATGCTTTGCACAGATAATCTTGGTATGATTTAACCATCAAATAAAGTCTAATATATGATTTACTGTTCATCTGTCATCCTGTATCTCAGTAGAGCAACACCGTTCTGTTTATTACGTTCTAAGATAGTATCTAAAAGAATATAACAGATTTAACAAAGAGACAGTTTGTATCCTGTTAAGCACTTTCTTTCATTGCATAGAAGTATTTGGATTCTCAGAATCCGAACCTAGGACTAATCCACAGTCTTGGCTCTTTCCTCGATGCCTAGTGAAACTAACGGTTTGCTTGGGATGTTAAAAATTTAGATATTATTGATACAGACAAACGATTTCACTGACCTGAGGAGAGAGCCCCAATGGCAAAGAGCATAGATATTGTCTCCATTAACTCTTTCAACACAGTGACCACCTTAGCAGTTTATTCTGACTTTTGTATTAAATATTGATCTGTAGTGACCTTTGAATTTTGCGGTGGTTAGGAGAAAATTCTCGTAGTGGAAAGGTTAATGCAATTACTTACCATATCAAGTCATCTTCTGGAACTGCCACGTCTCCTAAACTCAGCTATATTATACATAAACTGCTTAATAACTGTTTTAGGCATGATCATTCTCTCCTTGTGGTCAGCCTATCTAAGCACACACTCTTCTATCATTTGACATTCGTTTTTCCTGCCCTATATTTTTATGCAGAGTATTTCATTGTTATTTATTCCTCCTAGCAGCAGAGTACACATGTGTTTTTCCACACATCCTTATCCACTGCCCATACATCTGAATATCATGTCCATGCCACACCCAGAGTCTCGCATCCATATGTTATTGTTATTACAGTAGAAGCGCCGCCTCAATAGTGCTCTTGTTCCTTTCAGATACATTCTTAGCCAGACTTCTAATAACTAGTGTATAGTACTTTATAAAGCAGTAGTAACTAAGGATACAAATTTCTGCATTAGTGTTATATTCCGTAGAATAATAAAAAACGACATTTACATACGATGAAGGCTGAAGGAATTATCGTGTACATCTCGAGCTATTTCCTTTATAAGAGGTATGTCAGTGAGTACATGTCGTATCATTGGTAAGCTGTGACAACTGCACCACTGGAGGAGCATGTGAGTTCAGAAGCGGTGCTGAAGTAATTAAACATCATCCGAGGCCGCCTCCAAATAGTGGTGAAGCTTCGGAAGATACTATCAAGTCCATCACCCAGTCCAGTATAAGCTGCCAGTTATGAGGGCTGGTCTGTGTAGGTGTAGAGTGGCCACATCACAGATCAGCTTGACCAACAAAGTCGCCAGACAGGGGAATTCTGTTAGCAGACGTCAGCCGGCTCCACTCCCAGCATTACGAATCCTTGGTCATCATCATCATCAGTGGGGATGTCTTTGTGTAAGCTGGTACGGCATAGAGAAGGGCAGGAAATAGAACCAGGCAGCCCTGAAGATTTAGATCTATGGCACGTCTTAGCCTATGCTGGCCGCTGAATCGGTGAATCTCATACTTTATTCTAAAGCGAGAACATGAACTGTCTGACGGTGTACTTGACAAGGAAGGCACCTAACATTTCCTACACTACGACACGCAACTGTCAAGTAACAGTTAAGATTATTATAATAAACGATGAGAAGAGTTAAAGAAGATGCTGCCGAAAGGTTTCATGGATTGTCCAGGAAGTGTCTGATTACTCTCACCTTAAAAGCCGAGAAACTGGACAGACATGTAAATACAGTATATTATCCATTTCGGGTGAGCTTGACTTTATTCAGTTTACTTCCTCATTTTTTTTTATGTGTCCGACTCTGGGCATAGGCTTTACAGCCTGCTATCAAGGCCCAGCCGTTCTCCTACATACCATACACCTCTACATGTCACCACTTCGGAGCTAACACCCACCGTCCATATTGAATACATGCTAGGGCTGTCTCATACAGGACTGGTGTATTGGTATTAGCGGGGTTATTTTTACGACATGTCGGCGGGTCTTCTGGTAGATCAGTAAAGCCTGATTTAATGAAATTCAAATCCTTAAACTGTTCCCTGCCCCAGCGAGGATTCGAACCTGGGTCCCACGGGACTGCAAGCCAACTCTCTACCGATCGAGCTACCGCCTCCCCTCAATGAATAGCCTAACACACTGGCCACAGAACATCTATATAGTCGCAAACGTAGTTTAACTTGATCCACGCACTGCAGTCTACCAGAGTACAGTACAAATATCAGGTTCACTGGTCAGCTTGTGTGTAGTAGATGGGCAGATGGTCCGATCATTGCTGTACTGGCAGAGAAAAACTAGGGCGATCTGTACGATTATTGGAATGCTACCTCATATACGCATGCTAGCGAACATAGGATATTTTTGTTCTGTTATTTAGCCATTATTATCATTCAGCACAAACCCCAGCACTCTGGGGAACGTTGTCTCTGCCGGACAAGCAGGGAGTGTACATGAGGGCAAAGGGATACATCGAAGCATAGGACAACATGGGGCAAAAATGATCATATTAAGAACAAACACAGTAAGGAAACACAGGACTACGTAAAACAAACAAATACAGCAGGTAAGCATACGTATCAAATAAATTTTTATGTATGAGTATGTTAGAAATCTATGGATATGCCTACACTGTATATGTAGAGAGTTGGCCTGCAGTCCTAATGGACCCAGGTTCGAATCCCCACTGAGGCAGGGAACAGTTTAAGGATTTGAATTTCTTGAATAGCAGACTTTACTGATCTACCAGACGACCCGCCGACATGTCGTAAAAATACCCCCGCTAATACCAATACACCAGTCCTGTATGAGACAGCCCTAGCATGTATTCAATACGGATGGTGGGTGTTAGCGCCGAAGTGGTGACATGTGGAGGTGTATGGATGTAGGAGGACTACTGGGCCTTGATAACGGGCTGTAAAGCCTATGCCCAGAAGTTGGTCACA
>JAGKTI010006363.1:0-41048 GCA_018397915.1 Birgus latro
TAGACCGATATGGATAGAAAGACAGATATAATTATGGAGAAGTAGATATAGACAGACGGATCATGACACCTGCTTTATAATGTGTGCTTATACAGTATACTTAATGATGGCAAAATGTACATTATTTTCACATAATGTGCTCTTTCCATCGACCTCAATATGTCTTTACTATCATAATTAGACAGACATTAGGTTGAGGAGGTCATAAGAAACACGAAAAAGAAGAAAATATGTATGTTATGTAGTGAAGCAACCAATGACGTTTTATTCTAACTCTTTGCTAAATGTACCCCATATAATTCTTAAAGCTACACAGAAAAAAAAAATCATAATCTATATATATGTTTTGCATTATATATGTATACACAGAAGCAGCATTGAGACAGAGAAAGCAAAGAACTATAGTGTGGGCTAGGAGTGCTGGAGTTTCAGTTTGGCGAAGTTACACTCTCGCTGCAGAAATAATGCCTCTCCATTTCATATAGCTCAGTGGTGGGCTGTCAAAATGTTTCCCAAATTATAAATGTACCCATACATTATATCATTAATATATTGCATAAAGAATTAGCTGAAAAATGACTGAATTTTTCCGAATACTTGCAGTAATACATCTTCATTATTAAGGTATAATGAAATGAGGAAGATTTTATTGAACACGTAAACGTTCTTTTCTCGCCTCCCGAGATCGGCGCCATGTTTGCGGGAGAAACATTGCTCGCATTTACCGACCATTATTCCTGTTTTTGCTCATTCAACGCTGTGTGAGTAATATTATATGTGTTACAGACGTTCTGGGGAATAAGTTGGTGTTATTTAGCTATACATTGTCGTTTGATGTTTTTACAACTCGATGATAGAAATTCGAGGCTTATATTTGGCAGGTAGCATATGTCCATAGCAGCCAATATTTATATTTTTTGGTGTTGGAGAGGGAAGCCTTCATGTTCTAACACTGATATTACTGTGAAATAGATCAGCATAGTTATATATATACGCCCCACAGTCCCCTTCCTGACCCCTAAAAGGAGGATGGTGGACAGCAGAAGGACAGTTTTTGCCGGCAAATCATCGCACTTCTGTATGACAAAGTTCCACCATTATTAATCAGTTCTAAGAGCAAAATAAAAACATCATTAGAGAGGGAGGGTGAAATCTTTGGGGTGATTGGGGTTTAATGCTAGTGAGTAGAGCTGAATGCTTGTGGCCTGTGGTTTCTTCTCCCTATTAAAAAAAAAAAAAAAGTTGATGGTGCTCATAGACCAGCAAATGGTTATCCTTTAATGACAGGACTGAATAATCTAGCCCCAAGCCTTCACACTCATGTTGGGGAGTGTCAAATGTATACCAAACAAAAATTTTGGAAATCATGCATGATGTGATATTGCAAAATTGTTGGAAATTGTGTGCAATGTGATGGTGCAAAATTGTTGGAATTTTGCACAGTGTAATGATGTGAAATTGTCAGAAATTGTGCACAGTGCAACTGTGCAAAATTGTTGGAAATTACTTCGAAAATATGCGAAAATCATTTGTTCTTGAGGACAGTAATAGACAGCAACCAAATTCATTTTGCATTAGGCTTTGGTAAATTTAGGGAGTGTCAGGAAAAAAAAAAGTTGGTGATTTTGTGTGACACAAAATTGTCAGAAATCATGACCCGTGAAACTACAAAAATATTTTTTTCGGTTTTGGTCAGAATTGGTCATTGTGGGCTCAGTAAGGATATGAAAACAGAGATAATGGTATTTGCGAATATATATTTGCAAATATATTGTGATGGAAAGGCTATTTGTTATAATTTTGCAAGCAAGCACTGGTGATTTAGTAAGGTATGGGTGGATGGATGAATGAATTTGTCTATCCATGGTGGAGTGCCTCCCTTATTGTCACAACTTACAATCCCTCTTTGCTTTTGCAGGTATTCATTTTATGATATAATGTTTTTATTTGTAGCTACAGTAGCTGTTCATTTCGTTTCGTTTTTGAAGGCTCCACCGTGCTTGCATACGTCGGCCTTGGTCACGTAATGGCAGCATTCCATGCTGCTCGATCTCTGGCAGCCTCCCTGTTCAGTCCCTTAACCCTGAGGTCATACTTAATGATCTCGTCCCATGTCTTTCTCAGCTACCCTTCCCAACCCCTCCCCCAATATTAACACTTCTCACTCTCTGCACCCACTTATCATCCCCCATCTTCTCCACATGTCCAAACCACCTCAGCCTACCTCTTCTCATCACAACACCAATACACTCCAGTCCCATCCTACCTCTCAACTCTTCCATCATCAATCCAGCCCCCCCCAGGCCTTGCACGCAGGGACGCACTGCACATCCACCTAATCATTGTCATTTCTGTATGTTTAGGCCTGCGAATATCCTCATCCTTTACTGCCTAGGTTTCACTACCATACAGCATCACACTCCTAACATATGCTGCATACAAAGACCCCTTAGCACATAAGGAGAGTCCTCTCAATGTCAGAAGAGGCAACAGCTCCCTGAACTTCTTCCAACCACTTCTCACCCTAGCAACCAAGCTAGCTCCAGCCCCACCTCCAGCACATAACATGTCTCCCAAATAACAAAACTTTTCCACACACTCAAGAGACTCACCAGCAAGTTCAATCCTTTCATGCCTAACAATCTCCACCTGCTCTCCCCGACACGCCACACACATAAAATCAGCATTATCTCGCAATCTACCTCTAATACCACTACATCTCTTGTGCACCCATTTATCACAAACACTGCACAAGTTGGAATTACTTCCCACACCTTTGTGGCAAACTGCACATGACCACTCTCCCTCTCTGCTGGCTGTTCATTTCAGATTATATTGTGATGGAGGTGTGTGCAGTGCGGTCGACAAGTGTGGTTGCATTCACACACATGATTGCAACACAGGACAGCTAGCTACCAACACCAGACTCCAGCACTGTATATAGTCATGGACCTCAACCCCCTGGTGAGCCACTTGTGAGTTATACAGTAGTATTTCATTTTTATTTGGAAACCAGCTTTTGTTCTCACTGCAAAATGAAAATCTGCAATCCTGCTGTTATCATTCATTTCTCGGCTAAAAAACATCATCATTGTGCACCTGAGCTGTTTTTTGCCAACATCGATGGTGCAGTGTCTAAGGTTTCTGATGGCTTTGAGGTGTTCAGAGATGAGGCCTAGCTTTATGAGTCAGTACCAAGTGGTGGAGACCACTCTTTGCCTTCTTTACCCAGCAAAGATGTTGACTTTATACAGGGATTTCGTTTTCTCCTCTGTAGAGTACAATTCTTTGTGGGAAGGCTTTCGACAGGCAGCTCTTCTCAACTTTTTTTTTTTTCTGCAAGGAAGGAACTAAAGGCCAGGAGCTGGAATTCATCATTTTATAATAAAATAATCTTTGTGTTGATGATTTTGCCCAACTGTAGGCTAATGTAAGTGTTCGAATCACATTTAAAAGGTTTGGTAGACTTGTCTAGGATATGATGTTGGGTTGGTTAGGTGTATTAAATGCATTTTCGACTTACAAAAAAGTTGACTTAATTGCTGTTTCTCAGAACGTAACCTGTTCGTAAGTAGGGACCACCTATACGTTCGTCTCAAGATGCCTGAACACACTGTGTTTGAAAGACTGGATGTCATAGGGAGTAGGAAATACAGACAGAGGAAGACAGTTCCAGGTTGACCTGTGTCATACATGAAGGAATGGGAATATTGGTTAATTCTTGCATTAGGGAGTTGGACAGAACAGGGATGAGAGTTTGTTGCTAGACAGGTGCTATGCACCCATGGTAGTGGTGGAGAGATGCAAGCAGACAGTTAGAGCGACAATAACCATTGAAGTAATGATAGGAAAGAGATAAAGATGCAGCAGTGCAGTGTAGAGACAGGTTGAAGGGAGCCAGTCAGAGGAGGAGACTTAATGAGGTGTACATGGAGTCAAAGGCTTTTTGTCTTCTTACCTCTCCTCCTTTCACCGGCTCCCTTCAATGTCTCATCGTTGGGCTGTAACATCTGTATGTCTTTTGTTACCTAAATGGTCACTGCTCCTCTGAACTGTCTACTTGTATCCCTCCACCACCATAGCAGCCTCATTGCACTCATCTAGCAGCAAAGCTTCATCCCCGTTCTGTCCAACTCTGTCATGCAAGAATTAAGTGTTACTAGTCCTTCATGTATGCGATAGGTCAACTCTCAAACTGTCTTCCTCTGCCGGTATTTCCTACAGCCTGTGACCTGCAGTCATTTAAAAGCAGTATGTTCATACATCTCAAAATGAACGGATTTTTATTTTTTATTTTATTTTTTTATTTTTTTTTTATAGCAGTCTTGCAGGCTTCTGGCATTTGGTTTCTTCTTCCTTGCATTATAACACATGCATGCATACTTACACACACACACACCATAGCCTGAGAACCCCTTACCTCAAGGCCATCACAGGTCACTCTGCACTGTGTGCTTCTGCAGCATTAACCCATCAGAAAGTTTTAGATGTGGAAAATCAGTATTTCCAGTAATATCTGAAGCAACGACATTTGTTGCCTTCATAGGTCCAGATTCCCACTTTGTTTTCCATGCTCTAAATATAGGATCAGAATGGCTGTGCAAACCCTCTGAAAAATGGTTACAAGATGAGGCTTTCAGTACAGGTAAGCAGTTTGTCAGTTCAGTCAAAGTGGTAAATGATACTGCCGTGAGGGGCATCAAGATGATGATTCATTTTGCTAATGTTATCACCACAGATCCATCACAGTGTACTTGCCTTCTCCAGGCTATGGAAGTGCACTATAAGCATTTTGAAAATAAATAAAAAAATCCCTTAATAAATAATTTTGAACAAAACCTGCCTATTGTTACATCATGGGGAGAAAATGTCATATTTATACATATATATTCCTGTTACATGATACTGTAATAGTAATAAAATATATTTTTATGTATCTGAAAGGAAATTCTGTGGGCTTTACAATGGTACCCTTTATAATGACCAGGGTTGAATATTAAGGGAGATAGTCAAAATTGCAAAGCCATCTGTTATGAAAAATGAGAATTTCATGGTTCTCAGACACTAAAACTTCATGGCCTTTGAGGCAGGCTATGCCTTCATCTGAGAAGAAAATGGTTATGATATTTGGCTTTTTCAGGTAAAACAACCATGGTAAACAGTGCAGTGGGCTCTAACTAAAAAAAATATATATATATTCTGAACAGGTCTACCTGTGTCTAAATGTTATACATTATAGAAGCAACAGGTCTAATGCATTACTACATCAGTACACAGTTTGAAGCACCCTCCCCCTCCCCCCTTCCACTCCCTTGATCTCTCTTTGGCCAGCAGAGACCATAAAGGGGAAAGTACTGAAGCGTGTGTTCTTGATGCACGTTTGATCTTTTGATATGGACATAGTACACATAAAATAGCAAATGCAGAAAGTGATGACCTGTGTACTGAGATAACTGTTTGCCAGGGCCTATCTTGATAGTTATAGTAGTAGTTATAGACCCAGGTTCATCTGAAATGTGCACCCAGTCATCTACGGGCTGAAGCGGCCCTCCTTTCAGGGAAAAAGATAGGGTGTTGAGGGACGTTTGTATTACCGGGCAGTGGAGTTGACACGTTATAGAGTGCTACCCCAAAACAGCATCCCTCAAATCTGTTAAATGTAGTGTGTCTAGGCATCTCAAAATGAACGGATCTTGAATATGGCTTTGTTATCTTGTTTTTATTTTTTTCTTGGAGCCTCTAACCTTTGGTTCCTTCTTCTTGCATTAAAAATTCCACACCAGTCTATCACAAAACAGTCCTTTATATAAAGCCTTTTCAGTTCCTAGCTGTCATGCCTTTGCCCAGTAATCATTTATTCCCTTCACCAGGGCCCCTTTTTATTTTACTTTCTTTTCTTTATATAATGCTGTCAGAGGCACATGTTGGCCGACCCTTAACCCCTTCGGTATATCTTTCTTGTATGGGTAGCAGATTGGTTAGCAATGCTGGTATGAAGCTGTCAGCCTGTTAGCACAAGAGAGAGAGAGAGAGAGAGAGAGATTAATACAAAAGGAAATAACGAGTACAGACCACTGAGGGGAGTTCATTGTGGTTACCCAGATGATACCATGCCTGTGTATCCCAGGATGGTTTAGGAAAAGCTTGCCACAGGCTCTAAAGGTCTAAGTTAAGGGAGCACTGCAGCCTAAAAAATCTGTGTGGGTGTGTGTGTGTGTGTGTATCAGTCAGTCAATCAAGCTTTCCACCTATTCATCTACTGATCTATCAATTTACCTGACCATTTATTGATATGTTATTGCCCCCATCTTTACAGACAGTTAAGGAGGTGTACTGGGTGGCCAAATGTAGGGCTCGGAAGGAAGGGGAAAACCTAGGACAGAAGGAAATAGCGGAGAAGTAAAATGAAATATGTGGGAGAAATGAGATAAAAATGCCAAAATGAAATATGGGAGGGAGGATTGAGAAAAGCGACAAGCATATGACAAGGGAAAATCAGCAGATGGTTAGTGAAAAGCCTGTCAGGGATGATGCAGGAAAGCTGGCAGATGCAAAGGAAGGCCTAACATTTAAAAAAAAAAAATTCTGAAGGTGAACAGAAAAGGAAAAACAAGTACAGTATAGGAAAAAAAAAAAATCCATACATTCCATACACAAGACACCTCCATCCCTAAAAAATGTGTAATAGTGGAACTTGAACTGCTGTTTTTTTTTTTTTTTTAGGGGGGGTGGGGGAAGACACTAATTTGGGAAGGAGAGATCCAAAAAGAAGCTGAATGATGGATTTGACTGTAACAGGGAGGGGCTTAACAGGTTTGAGCTAGTGCAAGGCCCACCAGCACAGATTAGGGAGAGAGTTTCATTGTACTCATAATAAAGAAAATATCTTTACATTATTGCATCTTTACGTGTTGAAACGGTGGGCAAACCATTTAAAAAAAAAAATCTAATTTCTTTTCACTTATCTGTATGCTGGCAGTAACATCAGCACTTCAGAAAGCATGAGGTATATGCCACTTATGATGTAAATTATCATTCAGAACTGTTTTTCCTGTGGAAGAAAATGCCAACATGCTCACTGTGAAACTGTCAGTCACCTGTGTAAAGATACTTTTTTGATTGTGTGCACTTAAAGTGTTGAAGCTGTTAGGTCAGAAACTTGATGTTATGGAAAGTGTCATTGAGAATATGGTAAGGGAGAAGGTGAATATTAAGGAATATTCATTGCCCAGCAGCTGGAGAAGAAATACAGCAACAAATTATAAACCCTTGTTGTTGCGAAGCTTCACTCCATTATATTAGAGTGAGGATCATGGTACTGTCATGGAACAATTTTTTTTCTCTCTGTCTCTTCCCAAGCTCACTTATTCCATTTGTACTTCTACTGCCTCATATTCTCCATCATCTTTGTATAAACACAGTGTCACTCATCAGTGTAACTCCATTTAGGGTAATTTCCTTGGGTCTGTTGTTCGGTAAATCATCTGTGCACCAACACACTGTCACATGTAAGAAACAGATTGTCAGAATTTTGGTAATGAGACCTGGGCAGTGAAGGAAGGGGATATTTGCAGGCTCAAACATACAGAAATGGTAATGAGTTTGGGGATGTGCAGTGCGTCTTTGAATGCGAAGACCAGGGGGGGTCTAGGTTTATGATGGGATGGGACTGGAGTGTGTTGTGATGAGGAGAGTTAGACTGAGATGGTTTGGGCATGTGTAGAGGATGGGGGATGACAGCTGGGTGCAGAAAGTTAGAAGTGTGAATGTTGGGGGTAGGGTTGCAAGAGGCTGACTGAAAAAGACCTGGGATAAGGTCATAGAGTGTGACCTCAGGGATGAAGGACTAAATAAGGATGCCACCAGGGATCAAGGAGCATGGAGAGCCACCATTAGGTGACTAAGGCTGATGCATGCAAGTGTGTTGAAGATTTTATAAACAAAACGAAACAAGGTAACTAGCACCCTTAAAAACCAAAGTATTAGTGAAGTTGCATGATTGAAAAGCCTAGTCAGTACCTGGTGTGACTCATTTGAAAGAATCTTGTTGTGTGATTGAAAGTTTTAAGAGAAATACTTTGAAATGATTTGGCCAAGTGGGAAGGATGGAGAATGAGAGACTGGCTAGAATAATGTAGGAGACTTAGGTGTAAGGGGAGAGAAGGATGGGTAGACCAAGGATGAGATGGAGGGATGGAATGAGGAGATACTTGAGAGAGAGGGGTGTTGAGAGTCACATGGAGGGGGGATGAAGGATGGGTAGACCAAGGATGAGATGGAGGGATGGAATGAAGAGATACCTACAAGAGACATTGGGATGTGAGAGAAAGGTCAGCCAAACAGCAGAGGACAGGGCAATATGGAAATTTGTTTGTGGTCACCTCTTATGGGATTAAGGCATCAGGCAATAGATAGATAAACAGACTTCAGATGAACTAAAGCCAAGAACTACTGTAACTCTCCAGTGCTCCACAAATGAACATAATTTTTTGTTGCAAATTTTCAGGGTACAAATAACTGAAAAAACAAATCTTGATGTATAAACACACCAGCAATAGCAGACTAAATAATACCCAGCAAGGAGATATCAAATAGATGGTTAGTTCTGCACCTACTAAGCTAAAAATATAGAAACGATAATTTTTTCTATCTCTGTACAGTGTGTTCTCCATATCGTACATGATTAGGAATTTTTATTCTCATCATATAAGTTGATTAATGTTGCAACAGGAGTTAGAGTATAAAAATATACATGAAAACATTATTGTGATGACTATTGATAGATTGAGATAGTTTGGGATTATGGAGAGGATGGAGGATGATAATTGGCTGTGGAAAGTGAGAAATGTGAACGTCAGGAGTAGGGTTGTGAGAGACAGAGCGAAAAAGACCTGGAATGAGGTCATAGAGTGTGACCTCAGGGATAAATGACTGAATAGGGAGGCTGCATGAGGTCAAGCAGCATGAAGAGCTGCTATTTGGTGACCAAGTTCAGTGCTTGCAAGCAGGTTGGAGCCTTATAAACGATGCAATAGGATACGATCTTAATGCACTCGCACATGTCTGTGTTATTGTTCTCTTATGATTAAACCAGATAAAATAAATGAGTATTTTGTATTTGTTTTAATGCCTTGAGTGCATTAAGGGGTAAATCTGCCAGGAATTACTGTCCCCCCCCCCCTTTTTTTTTTTTTAAGGTCCTGGATCAGGTCCTGAATGTGGTTAAGCCTGATTCTTGTCTCTGTACTGAAAGGCAGATTAATTCAGCATATGGTGACATTTTTTTCCCACCTTTAATATAATGTAAACTCTCTAATGCAAGAGTTAACCAGTTCCCCCAGTCCTTCATGTATGGAACAGGTCATCTTTGGAACTGTCATTCTTTGTCTGTATTTCCTGCTGCCTGTGATCTCTAATCTTTTAAATGCAGTGTGTCCAGGCATCTTAAAATGAATTGGTCTTGAATTTGGCTCTCTGTTATCTTGTTTATATCCATTCTTGGAGGGAACAGTCTTGCAGGCTTGTAGCCTTTGGTTCATTCATCCTTAGGGGAAAAAAAAAAAATCTTTTCCCCAAATGATATTGTTCTTGCTGCCACCAAATACTTTATTTACCAGGTAAACTTAATCAAGGTTCATAAGGGAAGGACTAATATGTACTATTTTTTAAGGTATGCGAGTTGAATGTCAGCCATTGAAGATCCCAACAGAGAGGGGGAAAGAGGAGAAGAAGAAGAATTCCCAGCAAAAGGTAAACTGTGGTTGAAGTTAACCCCACTGCCAGTTTCTACTCTCTGGTAAGGGTCTGAATGTGATTCCTTTTTGTTCTTATTAAGGCTTCAGGCCCATCTGGATATTAATCTGGTGGTCTGTAGGCTGATGTTGCACTTCTGCAGTCCACCAGCCTCCTCATTTTTGGAATAGGGGGTTGAGGGAGGTTTTGTATTGGTGCTACTATTCTCCTGCAGTCCACTATGCTCCTTTTTTGGAGTAGGGGGTTGAAGGACATAGTGTATTGGTGCCACCAGGTGAAGGCCTTCCTCCTTAGTGTCGGTTCTTTTTTTTATTTTTTTCATAATCGGTGGATTTATACTAACCAAGGATGAACATCATCTTTTTCCCCATCCTCCTCCTTCCTGGGGAATAGGGAAGATGTTGAGGGATGTTTGAATAAGTAGGCAGCTCCACCACTTACTCACATCAGTGCCACAACATGAAGGCATCTTAGGCTAAATAAAATAAGTCAGCTGTTGGACTTTGTAATGTGATATGTTTCATATGTGCTTCCATCAGGAAATATTATTCATCTTGGGCATGTGTTAGGAGTGTAATGCTGTATGGTAGTGAGACCTGGGCAGTAAAGGAAGAGGATATTCATAGGCTCAAACGTACAGAAATAACAGTGATTTAATGGATGTATAGTGCATCCTTAATTGTAAGACCTGGGGAGTCTAGGTTTGTGATAGAAGATTTGAGATTAAGCATGGGACTGGAATGTACTCTTGATTCACTTCAGGTGGCTCTATAGTGAGTGACAAGCCCAATGGTTTCTTGTAACCCTGGAAAACATTTACAACTCTGGGTGGTAAGCATACACTGGTAACCATTTTATGGAACAGAGTGGAGCCAACTATAGTGCCCTTGTTAACTGGGTGGAGAGATGCAAATGCAGCATCCATCCAGGAACCAAACCTCCTCACTATTTCCCACATCTTACTGTGGTGAGGCACTGTCAGCTGCAAGGGAATACAGACTCAGTGCGTGGTACACCCACAGACATATGAACCTGCTACACGTCAAGTAACTGGTTGGTGATATTTGGTCACCTGCCATAATAAAGCATCGAATTCTATGAACGAACTTTGTCACTTAATGGTGATCCTGATTGGCTGCTGTATTTTATGGTGTATTTATTATTGAAAAAAGGGACTGAGGTAATGAGGGAGCAGACTTGTTGATGGTTAGGCAGTTAGCATTACTGTTGATAATTCTAATCCATTACAAATATGAATGGGAGTAATATAAATGGATTTGATAATTTTCTTCACCAGCAGCTAAAGATATCATGAACCACATGTATGGGAATCATACCTCAAATTTATTTTAATGAGACAAGTTTTAAGGTGAAGGGTTGCGGTTTGATGAAACAATGCCTACATCTGTCTTTATATAGCTTTCATTTGACACATGTCAGTAAAAGTAATGACTTACAGTAGTGTTTATATTTTATTGTTTGGAGAATCTTTGCTATTACTTTTCACCAGATATTTCTTGTTGTATGTCAAATAGGCTTTAATAGTAGTATTGCGTGGGGAGATGTATCACTTTTATAGAGGGCTCAAGCAGTGTTTGATGTGCTAGCTGTACATGTCACAGTAACATTCTCTTTATCATGGGAAGCATAATAAGGTTGCTAATTAATAAATTTAGCTTTACTGTAGAAGTATATCGTATGTCATGGTTGGTCACCCTGACTCGACTGGCCACCGACCTACTGTGGGTGGAGGTGGCAAAGAAGAATGGTAAACTGTTGTCACTGCATAATTTCAGTTTAGGGAGTAATTAAGGTGCTCCAACCAGATTGAGCCAGTGCAGGTTTATATCCAAGGGAAGGTTGGGGTTTATTGCTCACCTACCACTCAGGGATGAGTGAGGCTAGGACCAGCTCGCCTAGCCTCGGGCTCCGACACTCCGCATGGGGCAACCCAGGATTAAATGATGATGATGATGATGATAATGATTTAAGACATATTTTTCATTTGGTACTGCCATGTAATTTAACTCTTGTTCCCTGATGATATTGTTCTTGCTACCAACCAAATAATTTTATTATTCAAGGTTGAAAGGAAAGGACTAATGTTTAATCTGTTTTTCAAGTGCTGACTCAGCCGTGGAAACTGCCTACAGAGAGGGAGCCGGGGGAAGAAGAAAGCCAAATTAATACCAGCCAGCAGCCAGATTAATACCAGCCAGCAGCCATATTAATCCCAACCAGCTGCCAAATTATGGTAGGCTGGTCCTGACTAACTGTTTCCACTCTCTGGTAAGTGTCCAAAAGCGATTGTTTTGCATTCTTGCTGTAGTCTCAAGCACATCTGGATGGGAAACCAGAATTTACTTTTCTCCTACAGTCCACAATTCTCCTTTTTTTGGAATAGTAGTTGAGGAAGGGGGAGTCTGAGGATGAGATGGAGGAGTGGAGTGGTATGTGAGAGAGGGGTGTGTAAGTTCGGAGGAGGACAGCAAAATGACAGGGGACGGGGCAGCATTTAGGCCGTTTGTTTATGGTCACTCCTTACAGGATTAGGGCATGTGGCTATAGATAGATAGTGTAGATTTATTGAAACCAGGGGCCATTATAACATTTTGGTGTCTGTTTGATTTTCTCCTGAGTAGATAAAGATGATTGGAGTAGATTAAGATTATTGGATGAGTTTTGTATGGGGGAGTACATGACGAGGGTTGTCAGCAGTTATTTAACTTGAAAGGTGTTGGCATGGATGATCGGATGGGTATTACGAAGTGTGTGTGGATGGTTATGCCTGTGCGGTGGTATCAGGATTCCAGGGGTTTGAATGGTGTGTGGGTGTGGTTCATTTGGCATGCCATTGAGACAATAGTTATTATTTTTATTTTATTATTATTGTTACTGTACTATGCCATTCAGAGATGAGTGAGGCTGGTCACTCTCATCTTAAATGTCAGGACCAACTTGTCTAGCCCCAGGCTCCTACACTCCTGTGTGGGGTGACATAGTATTGGAAAATGAATGAATGAAAAAAATGATATTATTAATGTATTATTATTATTATTATTGTTAGTAGGTGGGGGCACTCACCATCCACTCATTTGATGTAGTGCTGCTCTCGGGTGTCTGCCCTTTCCTCCCCTCCATCCTTCTTTCCTTCCATCCTCTTCTGTCTTTCCTTCAGTCTTTCCTCGTCCTTCTGCCTATGGGTGACTTTACACTTCCTCTTCTGTCTTTCTTTCCTTCATCCTTTCCTCTTCCTTCTGCCTGTGGGTGATTCTACACTGAGTGACAAGCCAGATGGTTTCCTGTACACAAGGAAACCATTTACAACACTGGGTGGTAACCATATAACCAAATTTTGGCACCTGTTGGTTTGATGGGTAATTATGGCACTCCAATTGGATTGAGCCAGTTAAGGTTTATATCCAAGGGATGGTTGGGGTGTATTGCTCACATAATGCCACTCAAGGATGAGTGAGGCTGCTCACTCTCATCTTTAATGTCAGGACCAACTTATCTAGCCCCAGGCTCCTACGCTCCTCATAGGCCAGTGTAGGATTGGATGATGATGAATTATTATTATTATTATTATTATTATTATTATTATTATTATTATTATTGTTGTTGTTTCCTGACTACATGAACCTTACCTCATCATACAAGGGTGGAGTAAAGGTGCAGGATTTTTTTTTTTTTTTTTTTTGGATATGACACCTTTAATTCTGCCTAAGGGACCTGTTGCATGGGGCCTTCTGATGATGTCCTATAGTTTATACTTGCCACCACCAGACTGTTTTATTCATATTTGGAGACAGCCCTCACTGAGAAGGAACTGTACAACCCTGTTTCCCGCTGTCTGTCTGAATTGCCATTTCTCTGTATTCAGTGCTGAGTAGTAACAAAAGATTAGCACAAGAATAAGTCTAGTCATGAAGTTACTTAAATAACTCAGAGCCATAGTGTTGTCTTGTTTTGCCGGCTGAAGGTACTCCCTCGATGCCGTTCACCCTCCTCCTCTTGGGGGATAGGGAGGTAGTTGAGGAATGTTTTTGAAAATCAGTAATGGAGACACGTAGATATATAGTTACCATATGCAGACTTGCTCTCCTCGTTCATGTCCGTACCATTTATTGTTTATTCATATCTTTTATATAGGCTCCACCTCTCCTGTACCTTAAAAATTATACAGATAATATGCAAGAGAACACTGTGATATAATAGACAAAATAAGTTGCTTAGGAAGAGGTGCTGAGAGGCATCACAAGCCCAAAAATAATTTGGCCCAAGGTTTTCTTTATACAGATATTTTTCATTGTTATATATGGTGTGAGTTGGAGGAAGGGCAGCATCATGGCAGAGGACAGGGCAACTGTGGGACCATTTGTTCATATTGTCCCCCTTCCCTGCAGGATTAAGACTGTCAGGGTTTAGACAGATTATTACAGTATTATTATTATTATTATTATTATTATTATTATTATTATTATTATTATTATTATTATCCATCCATCATCCAATCCTACGTTGCCCCATGAGGAGTGTAGTTATTATTATTATTATTGATAGGTACTGTAGATAACACTCTTGTTCTTTATTAGATAGGTACTGTAGTTCCTTTTCTCCCTGTGAAGTATATTTGCCACTTTTCCCCAAGCTATAGTAGTTGTGGCCCCAGGCTCATCTAAAATGGGAACTCAGTGGACTGCAGGCATGAAGTTACCCATCTGCAGCAGTCCACCATCTTTCTTTGTGGGAATAGGGAAGTACTGTATTTGAGGGACTCTTACCAGGGAATTAAGCCAGACAAATGACAGACTGGATCAATTCATCGTAGGTCTTGTGTACTTGTAGTTGCAGCCCCAGGCTTATCAACATATGAACCCAGTGGACTGCAAGCAGAGCTACCCTTCTGAAGTCCACCATTCTCCTGTTGGGGGGCAGAGATGGGATTGGGAAATGTTAATATATTTAGGCACCCCCCCCCCAACCCCTCAATACTATTAGTGCCACCCCAGCACCAGTACAATAGGGGTTAATTATTAAGATCTGTATTAAACTTCACAGACAGAGGGCCAAATTATCAACAGACATGAGAATGTCTCCTAAAAGCTTGCCATATTTTCAGGGTCCACCTGTGCTGCTATCCAGCTGTTCCTGCTGCTGATACTGCTGAGCTGTTCCTTCTACTGCTTCTACTGAGCTGTTTCTGCTGCTGCTGCTGCCATGCTGGGAGTACTGCTGCTGCTGCTGTTGCTGTGCTGGGGGTGCCGCTGCCATGCTGGAGTTGCCGCTGCCATGCTGGAGTTGCCGCTGCCATGCTGGGGATGTTGCAGCTGACCCAATTTTTTTTCTCTAATTACTCAATGGCCTTTAATCATCATCATCATCATCATCATCATCTGAACCTCCATTCCCACCCTAGGGCAGGGTGAGGAGTAGCAGTGTCCAGACAGCCCACCTTTGCTCAGTCCAATGGGCCCCGCTTCCATTCACTCATCATTCAAGCCCCCAGAATCCTGGCTGTATAGGATACTCCAAAAACATTCACCACGTACTGTAGCTAACGTATCCAATAGAGTCAGTCTGGACGCTGCCACGTTAAAAGGGGTGCTAAATCCCTGATCATGCACTTCTCCTCACAACATTCATCCAGCCAGCTCGAACTCTTGTCAGTTCCTTAGCTTCACAGACTTCCAGACTCATCTTCAAGCACTCATCCACCATACCGTATCTCTCCACATTCTCCTTGGCCTACCTCGCCTCCTCCCTCCTTCATATTCGCTCAGATATACCTTTTTCACCATTCTATTGTTATCCATTTTCTTCACATGCCCATACCATATCAATACAGTCTTCGATTGTGGTGTCTACAGACTTCCTCACTCCACATCTTTCACGAATCACATTATTTCATATCCTGTCCACCCTCTGTACTCCACATACATTCCTCAGCAGTCCCATCTCCTCTTCTGTTGCTCTTGACTTTTCATTTTCATACCACACCATAGTCTGACATCCATATGTAGTTGGCACTAACACTCCTCCATGTAAGCCTCGTGCAGCTGCAACACTCAGACCTCTGTTTATCGAGGCCTTCATTGCACCAGCTGCTTTTCTTCCTTGTGTCACTCTGTTTTCCACTTCTTTTGCACATTTTCCTCTCTTTTCTATCACTCTGCCCGGGTATTTGAACTCTCTCACCAATTCCAGTCTCTCTCCATTCACTGTAACATGCACCGAGAGTCACCTTCTCTTTCAATAATCATCACTTTACTCTGCCGTCAGGGATGCTCCACTGGCAGTCTTCTCACCTACCTTTCAGACTCCTGGTCATCCTCCTTTTGGGACTGGCGAAACCTTTGCCATTGCACTTGACATCTCAAAGGCTTTCGATTGAGTCTGGCATAAATCTTTAATTTCCAAACTGCCCTCTTACTGTTTCTATCCTTCTCTCTGTGCCTTCATCTATAGCTTCCTTTCTGGTCGTTCTATAGCCACTGTTGGAGACAGCCATTGTTCTTCTAGATCTATCAACAGTGAACATGGCTCTGTCCTGTCACCAGCTTCCTTCCTTTTATTCATCAGTGACCTAAGCTGTACATCTAACTCTGTCCACTCGTATACTGATGATTCCATCCTTTACCTTTCCATTCGATTCTTGCAACGCCTGTCTCAGCAGTCACTTCAACAAACGGGATGAGGCTATGGCACACCTAATGTCTGACTTGGCTCGTATCTCTGACTGGGGTAAAAATAATCTTGTTGTTTTTAATGCATCAGAGACTCAGTTCTTACTCCTATCAACCCAGCAAAATCTTCCACAGGAGTACCCACTGATGTTTAATAATATCCAGCTCAATTCTGCATCATCCTTGAACATACTTTGGGGTTTCATTCACTCAGGACTTATCTTGGAAAGATCATATTATGCCTCTTATAAAATCTGCTTCCAAGGGATTAAGTGTGCCAAGCCGACTCCTTACCTTCTTTATCCCTGCGCAGTTGTTGACTTTATACACGGATTTTATTCGCTGCATGTAGAGTACAACTCTCATGTGTGGGGAGGCTCCCCACATACAGCTCTTCTCAATAGGGTGGAGTCAAAGGCTTTTCGTCTCATTGACTGTCCTCCTTTTACTGGCTCCCTTCATACTCTGTTTCTTCGCTGCACTGTTGCATCTTTATCTTTTTGCTGTTGCTTCTTCAATGGTCACTGCCCTTCTGAACTGAATTCTTGCATACCTCCACCTCTACGATGGGCACGTGGCACCCATCTGGCAACAAACTGTCATCTCTTTTCTTTCCAACTCTTTAATGCAAGAGTTAACCATTACTCCCAGTCCTTCATTTATGCAACAAGTCAGCTCTGGAACTGTCTCTCTCTGGATTTCCTGCTTCCTCTGATCTCTAGTCTTTCAAATGCAGTGTGTCCAGGTATCTCGAAATGATCGGATCTTGAATGTGGCTGTCTTTTGTATTGTTTTTCTTTTTTTCTTTTTGGAAGAAACAGTTTGTGGGCTCCTGTAACTTGGTTCCTTCTTTGACTCTGGGCATAGGCTTCACAGCTATGCCGTACATGTGCAGAACTTTCCACAATCCTTCTCTCTTCACTTTGTCATATGCTTTTTCCAGATCCATGAATACCATAAACACCTTATGGTCCTTCTCACAAGCCTTCTCTGCTATCTGTTTCACTGCAAATATTTGATCCACACATCCCCTGCCACTCCTAAAGCCACCCTATTCATCACTCACTAGGACTTCTGATATCTCTCTTCTATCTATCTATCTGTTGCCAGACTCCTTAATCCCGTATGGGGTGGCCACAATCAAATCGCCTCCATGTCACTCTGTCCCATGCCATTTCACTGCCCTGCTCCTAGCTCACTCCCCGCTCTCTCATATACCTCTCTACTCCATTCCTCCATCTCATCCTCACCCTCCCCTTCCCTCTCCCCCCCTCAACTTCACTCACATACACTCTCCTCATCAGTCTTTCACTCTCCATCCTCTCCACATGCCCAAACCACCTTAATGTGTTTCTCCTAATGCTTCCTATCACATCCACACCACAATGCTTCTTCACTTCCTGATTTGCCAGTCTCTCTTTCCATGTGACTCCACATGCTCCTCAAATAACTCCTTTTCACGTCTCTCACTCTTGACTTCTGTCCCTCCAACAGGGTCCCTCCAACAGGGTCCAAGCTTCACTATGTTACAGTTGGTATCACAATACTGTCATGTAGTAGCTTTTTCACTTCCCTGTTTCTTATCACTACTTTCAAGGAACCAGCAACCTTTCTTCCCTGCTGCACCCTTTCAAGCACTTCACCCTCCAAACTTCCATCCTTACTCATCACACTACCCAAGTACTTAAACGCACTCATATTCTCCCTATCCTCCTCATCCAAACTCACTGTACATTCACTGACTTCGCTTCTCTCGAAGACCATCACTTTACTCCTCCCTACATTCACCTTTGGATTCCATTTCTTACACACTCTCCCAAACTCATCTACCAAGCCTTGCAGCTCCCCTTCATCTTCACTCAACAACACAGTATCATCTGCAAACAACAATACAGGGAGTTTCCAAACACTGCCCTCTCTCACTAGTGCTGCTCCAACATCCACTGCCCGTTGTATCTCTTTCATAACCCCATCCCTACACAGATTGAACAGCCATGGAGACATGACACATCCTTGTTTCAATCCAGCTTTCAAATAGAAAAATTCACAGTTCACCATCCACACACACTGCAGCCTTAGCACCCCCATACATACTCTTCACGGCCTTCAACAATTTCCCAACTACTCCATATATTCTTAGTACTTTCCACAATCCTTGTCTGTCCACCCTGTCATATGCTTTCTCCAAACCCATGAAGGCTGCATACAACTTCTTTCCCTTCTCTAGAAACATTTCCACTAAAGATCAAAGAATGAATATCTGGTCTACACAACCTCTTCCCTTCCTAAAACCTCCCTTTTCTTCTCCAACTAATTCCTCTGTTTTTTCCCTAATTCTGTCAGTAAGTATCCTACCATATACTTTTCCTCTTACACTAAGAAGGCAAATGCCACTATGATTACCACACACTTCTTTTTTCCCCTTTTCTTTTGTACAGAGGAATAATTATGCCTGACTTCCAATCCTCCGGGACTCTACCTTCCTTCCAGGCCAATCTGCACACCATCCACATCCGTTCTATTACTCTCTCTCCCCCATGCTTCAGCATTTCACCACGCATTCCATCAGTTCCTGGGGCTTTCCCCATTTTAACTTTCTCCATTGATTCCACCACTTTCATCCTACTAATTTCTTCCTCTCTTCCCACATCCCTCCTCCTTCCAGCCATTCCCCAGCCACTTATACTTGCATTATTTTCATTCTCTATGTTCAACAGCTCATTAAAGTGTTCTCTCCAAGTGTTCTCTCCATCTGTTCATTTTTTCTCCCTTCTCCACTAGTAATCTACCATTTTTATCTTTCATTTTTATCTTTCACACCCCAACTAACTTCTTTGGCACCCTGTCTAACTCTACCTCTTTCCAGAACATTTTCTTACATTCCCTCCACTTTACACTCAGATTCCTTCCAAATTCCTCATCCACTCTCTTCTTACCCTCTCTTACTAATCTTTTCAACTCTCTCCTCCTCCCTACATATAACTCTCTCTTTCTTTATAATCTTCCATATACTTTCCCTACCACACTCAATAAACTTATGCCACGATAATTCTTGCACTCACTTCGCTTGCCTTTGTTTTTGTACAGGGGTACAATCACGGCCTTTTTCCACTCTGCTGGCACAGTTTCACTCACCCATGCCTTCTTCCACTCTTTCCACTGCACTTAATCATCTCTGCATACACCTCATCAACCCCAGCTGCTTTCCCATTTTTCAGCGGCTTCACAGCACTCTTCACCTGTGCGAGTGTCATGTCTCCTGGCATTGCATTCCTTCACTACGCCCCCCCACAACCAATCATGTTTGCAGCCACTCTGCTCACTCTATTCCCATTCACCAGGCTTTCAAAATATTCTTTCCATCTGGTCCTTACTTCATCCCCATGGGTTAATAATCAGTTCCGGGACAATTCGCTGTTAAGTCAATTCGCCGTCAGACAGTTTCCCGTCAAAACATGGACGATTCCCCATCAGGACAATTCGTACCCAAGATAATTCCCTATCATTCTGTAAATATACCTAGTATTAATTAATTATTACCATAATAACTAATTTTCATGAGGAACTATCAAGGTCTATGCTCACTGAATAGCAGAGGCTTTGGGTATTGTTTATAAGTTGCACTTATAGTACTGTAATTGTTCTTACCTTGGTCTCCTCTTCATATTCTACCTGTTAAGGTAGAATATGAAGAGGAGACATCTTTCGAATGCCCAAGGCAAGCTGAAAGGTTCGATAAATATCCTAATGATGGATATCTTGCCTAAATGAAATAAAATCACCTCAAGGAATGATGCATGAATCATAATATAACCTACAAAAATAATTTTTGCTCTTATAAATGAAAGAGTGCATGGAAAAGAATAGGAAACCAAATATGAGTTCATTATTTACCTTAGTTTGGCCGTGGTACGCTATTTATGGAAATTTGGGTGAAAAATGTAGCGCGCCTTTAAAAAAAAAAAAAACTTGATCATATGATGTACGTAGCAGTCACACGCTGTTCTTCATATGATGTGCGTAGCAGCTATCAGGTTAAAGGGGGGAATAATATCGTATGAGTCCATATGTTTCATTGATGATAGTATTACTGTAAAACTTCCCTCTCTCCCCAGGTTTCACTTTCATAATATGTTGTTTCCATCCTTTCCAATAAAATTTCCGTGTCATTTCCAAAACTGAGTGTCCCACCTCAGGTTTTCCTGTAAATTTCAACTAAAATTAAGTTTTCCTTGCAGAAGACCTGGCAGGGGACTTTTTTTTTTTTTTTTTTTTTTTTTTTTTCTCAGCACTCATGGTCACAATTATGTGAGCTGCCTAGCATGGGTTGTCCAGCAAAGGTCATGCAAATACGGAAATAATTCCAACACTTCCTCCTGCCATTGATTATATTTCTGGTGGTCCAAGCTCAGGATCTAATCTGTGCAGGTGGTGACATCAGGTGAAAGATTATTGTAATTTTTGGATGCAGTAGGCTGAGAATCTCAAACTTACATATTTTTAGACGTAATATGAAGATTTTTGTAATTTTAAAGTATGTAGATCATTTATTTAAGGTCATTAAGCATTTATATAAATTCCGATGCCTTGTATGTAGCCTTGTGTTAAACGAAGTTAAACATCGTACATGGCCTGATTCACGTTACATTATATATATATTTTTTCAGTTAATACTGACTGTTTGATGCCATAGTGTACATTTATTATAAAAACAATAAACCACCATCACTTTTTTAACTCATATAATTAAAAAACTAGTATATATGTAAATAAATGACGGGAAATTGTCCTGACGATGAAAAGTCCTGACAGCGAATTGTCTTGTTATTGTTGTGACGGCGAACTGACTTGACGGCAAATTGTCCTGAAACTATTAATCTACCACATACATCCTTCACACCATCACATTTCTTTCCGCCTTCACTTTCACATTTCCGCACCTCTTTCCAGAATAACTTCCTATTTTTAGAGTAGTTTGCATTCATTTTTCTTCCAAGATCATCATTTTCTTCCACCATTTTCCTCTTCACTAGTCTTTTCATGTGCTTCTTGCCCTCAATATAATCAGTTCTTATTTCAACTGAACCCCTGTCCTGTAACCACTTTAGCCACTTAACTCTGCCAAACCCCCGGTTATATGGTTACCACCCAGCATAGTAAATGGTTTCCTGGGTACAGGAAACCATTTACTAGGCTGGAGGCCTTTAACTTGTGGGGAAATACCTCTGACAGCACTGAAGAGGTTTCCTAGGCCATCTGTCTTCATCTGTGCCACTACTACTACTACTACTACTGCTGTTGCTGCTGCTGCTGTTGCTGCTACTGCTACTGCTACTGCTACTACTACTACTACTACTACTACTACTACTACTACTACTACTACTACTACTACTACTACATCTACGGCTACAGCAACAGCTACAGCATCACCTACAGCTACCAACCTTCTGAAATGTGAGTTAGAAATTTTTGGTTTGTCCACCTTGACTGGGCAGAGATTTTTTGTCCTTTGCAGCCTAATCCCCAAAACCTAGAAGCAGAGTAAGACAAAGGTGCACTACTGTGGCTCTGCATCCTTTCCAATTCACTTTTAAGTCAAGTTGAGGTGGACAGACTATAACAGTTGCTCCCCTACTTATGAAATTTTATTAGAGAATTCTTCACCCCATCCTTGGGTGGGAAAAGAGTCAGGACTGATGATGATAATAATAATGCTTAATGACAACTATGATCAGTGGCAGTGCTTGGCTCCATAACAAGATCATTCCACCACTATGGTATAAAGGCCACTGTCAGGGGTACGGGCATGATAGTCAGTCTTGTCGCTGTGCACAGGCTGGCCTTCCTGGTATCTGTGTCCCTTGTGGTGGATCAGACCATGCCAGCGACTGCCCAGGACCACTTAAATGCTATCATTGTGGAGGTCCTCATGCTGTCTCTTTGAAAACCTGCCCACGATACTGCCTTGAAAAAGAGATTTTGTCCATTCATACACGAGAGAGGATTTCGTTCCCTGAGGCCAAAAGGAAAGCCCAGACCCTCTTCTTTCAGCCTGGGGTTACTTATGCTTCTATACTTTCTAGAACACCTTGATCTAGGTACTCATTTTACTTGCTAATTGACGATGACAACAACGATGATGATGATGATAGGATAGGATGATGCAGTGCCAGGCATCAACTCCTGGCATTATCAGGCTGGCAACCACAAAGCCTAATGAAATCTCAAGCTGGTAAGTCTTTAATCTCAACAACAATAGTTCGTAGATGTTCATAAATGGGAGAGCAACTGTCTTTATTCCAACTAACACCGGATGGTTTTATTCAACTGAGAGTGATGCATTGAGGTTTGAGGATAATAATGATCTTTATTTTTTTTTTTTATATTAGTCTGTACTCAATTATCATACTTCTTGCACCTTAACTTGGCCCAGAATTTGTCCATTCACCAGCCTTTTTCATATATGTCATTGGTAGAACAACTCATTACTAAAGGTGTACATCCATCCCATTGCACTTCATGACTAGCATTCTAATTGATAAACTATTGCTGAGATGCTTATTTTATGCCAGGGTAGAGTAAAAAAGTACAGTAAGTAAATTCCCCAGGCATAGCAGTAGCAGATAGTTTTGAAACCTTTCCATTGCACTTCTACATGATTAGCATGTGTCTTTGCTAAACTATAGCTCAGGATTATTTCAAGTTCATAGATAAAGTTCACAGATCAACATTACGCAGATACACATCTATCCATCTATATACCTAGGCTGCTTCCCCCAAGAAAAGGGAGGTAGCCAAGACAGGTCAACACACTACCAATTTACTCATCCACTCATACACATTCATTTGCATCTTTGCCCCAAAGGGGAGAAGGGACAGATCCTCACCGCACAACACCGCATGAGGGTCAACCACACAGTGCAGTCAGTGACATCCACAGTAGGGCCTGACAGCAAAGCTGGTTTACCTCTGCCACATCATAATGGACCCATCCCCTTACCCGCACCTGACCTGATCTGCTGATCAGACAAAATGCAGGGGAATATCCCCTCAGGGCTGCATCATCATTTATTCATTCACAATTTCCCTCCATTCATTTCTGTCACGCACAGCCACTTTTCCTTGCTCAACAGACAACCCTCTCGCATCCAATGCTCTCTTCACACTGTTCATCCATCCTATTTGTGGTCTTCCTCTCAGCCTTACACCTCTCACATCAGATCTAGTTATCTTTTTCACCAATCGCTCATTTTCCATTCTCTCCATATGCCCAAACCATCACAACACCCTCTGCTCAACTCGTTCAGCCATCTCCTGAACATTTCCAGTTCTCCTTCGCACTTCATCATTTCTCACTCGATCCATACGCGTCACTCCACACATACTCCTCAGACACCTCATCTCCATTACATTCAAACTTTTCCTCTCTGCTACACCCATATTCCATGTTTCAGCCCCATATAATGGAGTCGGTACCACAATACCCTCATACAGCCTTCTCTTTACATCCATTCTGAGTGAACGACATCTAAACACTTTTTTCATTCCTCCCAGCACCTTTCCAACTTCATTCATTCTAAACTTCACTTCTGCATCTATTCTTCCATCCACAGCAACATGTGACCCTAAATACTTAAAACACTCAACCTCCTCAAGCAACTCACCATTCAAAACTATATTCATCCTCCTACCATCTACCAACCTCGTACACTTCATCACTTTACTCTTATTCTCATTTATTTTCAGTTTCCTCCTTTCACACACCCTTCCAAACTCCTCTACCAACTGTCTCAATCTCTCCTCTGAATCAGCCACCAGTGCAGTATCATCCGCAAACAGCAGCTGCTTCAGATTCCACTCTCTACCATCATTCACCAGACTCAGTCCTCCACCTAACACTCTTGCATTCACCTCCCTTACAACACCATCCATATAAATATTAAACAACCAAGGCGACATCACACATCCCTGCCGCAGCCCCACTCTCACGGGAAACCAATCACTCACAGTATTTCCCACTCTTACGCACGCTCTACTATTTACTTAAAAACTTTTCGCTCCTTTTAGTAACCTGCCTTGATATCAAGCCCATACAATCTTAAAACATTCCACAAAGCCTCCCTATCAATTCTATCATATGCGTTCTCTAAATCCATGAATGCCCAAAACACATCCTTACCTTTCGCTAAATACTTTTCACACACCTGTCTCACAGCAAACACCTGATCCACACATCCCCTCCCTCTCCTAAAGCCACACTGCTCATCACCAATCACTCCCTCTGTACCCTCTCTAACTCTCTCAGTTAACACTCTACCATACACCTTACATACAACACTCAACAGACTTATACCTGTAAAGCTAGTACATTCATACTTATCACCCTTACCTTTATACAGTGGGACCACACAAGCACTTGCCCAGTCAATTGGCACCATACCTTGCACAAAGCACACATTCAACAATCTTAATAACCAGTCAACAATAGTCACTCCACAGCACACCCATCCATACCTGCAGCTTTCCCTGTTTTCATCTGTGTTACTGCCTCTTGCACTTCCTCCATCGTGATCAAAGATTCATTCAACTCTCCCAACACATCTATTCCTTGCACCCTTCCATCTGCCACAATCTCAGCCTCCCTTTCCTCCTCTAGATTTAACAGTCTTTCAAAATACTCCTCCCATCTCTTCCTTACAGCAACCATCTCCATTAACATCCTTCCAGCCTCTGCTTTTATTCGCTCCTCCTTCCCAGACTCTCCCTTTCGCGCCCTTTTCACCTCCTTCCAAAACATTTTCTTATTCTCTTGAAAATTCTCAGTCAACTGCCTACCCCACCTCTCATCTGCTGCCACTTTAGCATCACGCACAACCCTTCTCGCCCTATTCTTCTTTTCCTTATACCTCTCATATGACACCTCATCCTTCCTCTGCAACCACACTTCATATGCATGTCTCTTCTCACCCACAGCCATACTTATACTTACTTCCTCGCACCACCATTCACTTCCCTTTCTTACACCACCACCCACTCATCTCACACCACACACCTCTTCCGCATGCCCCACCACAGCACTCTTAAACAACTGCCATTCCTCTTCCACACTGCCACTCTCCTGATCTTTCACTGCATTCCACTTATCTCTCAATTTCTCCTGATACGCTATCATTTTCTCTCTTTTATTCAACTCACTCACTTTCAAAACCTCCCTGCCACACCTAACTCTCCTAGCTCTCACCCATCTCTTACCTACTCTCAACTTTCCCTCCACCAGGTAGTGGTCAGACATACCTCCACCCTCCCCCCTCAAAACTCTCACATCCAACAATCTTCCTATTACATTCCTGGACACAACCACATAGTCCATCAATGCTCTGTCAACAACCCTTCCACCCTCCTGTCTCACCCATGTATATTTATAAATATCTTTCTTCTCAAACAAGGTATTCCCAATCACCATCTCTCGCTCAACACACACACCTATCATTCGTTCCCCATTTTCATTTCTTCCAGGCACGCCATGCATACCAACTACACTTCAACTGCTACGTTTCCCACTCTAGCATTCAGATCCCCCATCATTACCACATTCACATTCGCTTCAAAGCTCTGCAAACACTCATCAACATCATTCCAGAAAGACTCCTCCTCTTCTTCATCCCTTTCACTACCAGGCCCATATGCACTCACAAATACCCACAACTCACATTCAAATTTCGCTTTCACCCACATCAGTCTCGATGACACCTTCCATTCAGTCACACACTGCTGTACTTCCGGGCTCACTAACAAAGCCACACCTTCTCTTGCCCATCTTCTATCAACACCTGACAATCTTCCATTCACACTTCCAAACGTAGACTCACCTTTCTCTTTCATCTTTGTTTCACTCAAAGCTAACACATCCAACTTTCTTCTCACAAACATTCTCCCAATCTCCTCCCTTTTAGCCTCAATCGTACTACANAACTCACTCACTTTCAAAACCTCCCTGCCACACCTAACTCTCCTAGCTCTCACCCATCTCTTACCTACTCTCAACTTTCCCTCCACCAGGTAGTGGTCAGACATACCTCCACCCTCCCCTCTCAAAACTCTCACATCCAACAATCTTCCTATTACATTCCTGGAAACAACCACATAGTCCATCAATGCTCTGTCAACAACCCTTCCACCCTCCTGTCTCACCCATGTATACTTATAAATATCTTTCTTCTCAAACAAGGTATTCCCAATCACCATCTCTCGCTCAACACACACACCTATCATTCGTTCCCCATTTTCATTTCTTCCAGGCACACCATGCATACCAACTACACCTTCAACTGCTACATTTCCCACTCTAGCATTCAGATCCCCCATCATTACCACATTCACATTCGCTCCAAAGCTCTGCAAACACTCATCAACATCATTCCAGAAAGACTCCTTCTCTTCTTCATCCCTTTCACTACCAGGCCCATATGCACTCACAAATACCCACAACTCACATTCAAATTTCGCTTTTACCCACATCAGTCTCGATGACACCTCCTTCCATTCAGTCACACACTGCTGTACTTCCGGGCTCACTAACAAGGCCACACCTTCTCTTGCCCTTCTTCTATCAACACCTGACAATCTTCCATTCACACTTCCAAACGTAGACTCACGTTTCCCTTTCATCTTTGTTTCACTCAAAGCTAACACATCCAACTTTCTTCTCACAAACAGTCTCCCAATCTCCTCCCTTTTAGCCTTAATCGTACTACATCCACGCACATTCATAGACCCAACCTTCAGGGTACGGGGATAACTCGATCCCCCATCCCTTTCTCTGGCCTGTCTCTTTTAGATAGGAGATATATTGCAGTAAGTGTTAGCTAGATAGATATACTGTACTGCAAGAATTTTGTGATAGAAATATTCCCCATGTTATTATTTATGCCTTTGCCTGCTGGTACAGTATTTCTCTCAGTTGAACAATGTCTGGTGTTAGTTCAGTCAGAGTGGCTTGTCTTCTTTGTGGCTGTGGTGATTTCCTACCATGATTTCTTAGCAAGCCTCCTGAGCTACCTAAAAGACACCCCAGTGAATTATGCCTATGATTATTTACTGATTATTATTATTATGTTTATCTTGTAATTGATGCACAGTGGACAGCTTACAGTTTGTAGCCTGTAGTCCGGCCAGTTGTCTCAGGTACTCGTGTATATTGTTGCTGTGATTTCCGTTTCAATCACACACACCAATCGACCCTGCAGTGTCGGCATTACTTGTTGTTTACGAACCTCGTCCCTGTTGATTCCCCCGTATAGAAGTTGAAACGCTAAGTACTGGTACGCATATAAAAAGTAAATACCAAATCAGACTGAGTAGTTTTACGCTGGCAGTAAATGAACAAAAAATCCACTTCTTAAAAATAAACTAATTTCTTGTTGAAATGTTTGCTAGCGTACAGTTTGCCTGCCCTTCCAATACATCGTGTAGCATGGCCTCAAGTCCCTTTGCTACTGGTGGGGTTTACAGGGATTGGGGTATGGGTGGGGGGTTGGGTTGCACTTTTACAACACACACAACCCACCATTGTATGCCATGATGTATGTCGGTTCCAGCGTGGGTAATGGGGGTTTTCGGAGTTCAAAGAGAAGGGGTCTTTATTGCCGATTTGGGAAGTATAAGTGGCACACAGGTGGATGATTATATAAGTATATCATGCACGCAGCTATTGCTTGTAATAACCACATTGTGGCTGTACAGTAAGGGGGCGGAATGCTCTGTGAGGGGGTTGTGCTCATGATTATTTTGTTTTTTATTTTTTATGGCCTAGGCAATGCTTCAAGGATTGGGCATACGCTCTTAAGTGGATATTTCAAGCCAGACGTTGCACACTTTGTCCACATCTATGAGATGCTGGACCACACATTCACAGCCACCCATTCATTCACCAATTTTTTGTTTCCCCTTTTTGCAAGAGACCTGGGACTAGCTACTCACTGATATAATTCTTAATGGGGCCTCATTAGGACTAGCTACTGTCTTAATCAGACCTGCTGTCAATTGAGCTTAAAGGAGTTTGACGTTTGCGGCAGATTGCAGTAAAGCGAGTAAGGTGATAGACAACTGGCCGGCCGTATGCTAGCACAGGCAATAAAATGTATAGCAAGACTCCTGTCCTGAGCATGAGCAAAAGTATGTAGGCACTTCTCTGCCAGCTGTAGCAATGGAAGGTGTTGTGTGAAATATTTTATGTGGTAACAACAGATACCCAAATTTACCATTCTTTCCTAGTCCACCATTTTCCTTTAGGGGCATTGTAAGGGAACTGAAGGCTGTTAGTATAACCTGACAGCAGCAATATCTGATTATTACCGTAGGAATGTGTCTGTTCCAAGCATCAGTAAAACGAGCAAGAAAAGAAATGTTACTCTCTAGTCATTTGGGGAAGAGTGATAAATATGCATGTTAGTGCTGGCAAAGTATTGTTGGCATACTTTTGCACATGCCTGTACATCAACAGATGCAGTAAGTCCTGGTTATATGCCACAGATGCCAAAAAATACAGGGTGGTTCAAATATAACATATCTGATCCCATGGGTTTTGTTCAGGCTTTTTGCACCATACCTCACCCCAGCCTGTGTAGAAAGAAGAGGTGACAGTGATGATGATGATTGAAATGATGAAAATAATGGCTGATGTTGATTATCATATTGATTTTGATGATTGATGTGGTGAAGGCTCAGTCACCATTACCATCTGTACCCTGCATCATTCTCTGTTTCCCATAACCCTTGCTTGCTTTATACTGATCACTTGTTTACATCCATTGCTTACATTGTTTTATCTCTTCATTAAATATTTCCTCTTGCATTTGCTTCAGTAATTGCTTAAAGTTTACTCATATTTGTAAGCAGGAATTTTTACCCTCCTCAGACTTTTATCTACTGCCAGACATCTCAATCCCATAAGGGGGGCCACAAACAAATTAACTCCATGTTGCACTGTCATCTGCCATCTTACTGCTCTCTCTCCATTCTTCCCTCTCAGCCATGGTCTCCCCTCCTCCTTTCCCCCTCCATGTCATACACTACCTTCTTCTAGTCAGTCTCTCATTCTCCATCCTCTACATGGCCAAACTATCTCAAAATGTTCCTCTTAATAGCACCACATTGCATCTTTACTTCCTCATTTATATATCTCTCTGTCCATAAAGCTCCACACACTCCTCACTTCATTTCCACTGCTCTCACTCTTGGCTTGTGTCCTTCTAACAGGATTCAAGCTTACTTCCCTACCGCTTATCACAGCTTTCAGTGATCCAGCAACCTTTCTACCCTGCCGTACCCACTCAAGCACTTCCATCCTTATTCATCACATTGCTTGAAGTACTTGAATTCATTCTCATTCTCTATTTCCTCACCATCCTGTCCCACTGTTTATGCTTGACTTCTTTTCCCTCTAAGATCATAACTTTACTCATATATATATATATTCTCTTTTAAATTCCGTGTCCAACTTACGCCCCCAGATTCATTCACCAAGTCTTGTAGTTCACATTCCTCACAGTACAGTATCATCAGCAAGCAACAGTTCAGGAAGTTTCCGCACCTTACCCTCTCTCATTAGACACTCCAATATATTCACATCCCTGCCCATTATCTCTCTTATAGCTCCATCCATTTACAAATTGAACTACCACAGAGACATGACACGTAGAAACATGACACAAGGAGACATAACACACACAAACAAGACAGACAGACATAACACGCAAAAGCATGGTACAATATAATATGACACAGAGGCATGACACAAACGTGACACAAGGAGACATGAGATTTTTGGCTTATGCAGATTCATTTCCCATACTTCACTGGCAGAATAAACTAGGACTGTGACCCAACATCCTTTCCATAGCACTGCTTCGTGACTAGCCTCGTATTAGTCTTGTTTCAGCTAGCATTTACAAAGGAAAGATGGTAATTTAATCCCCAGTTAAGTAGAGCATAATGGAATAAAGTCATCAAAATACATGCATCCCTCATACCTGCAGACTGAGCCAACAGCACCTGATGTACAGTATATGGGCAGCCCTGTATTATGGTTTAGTAAGTTGTGGGCTGCTGTTGCTGTGGTCCTGTATTCCTCTGTAGTAGTCCTGTAACCAAACCACTTCTCTGAACCAGTATAGCATCAGCATTTTTACGTTTACAGTATTTGCTCCCTGACCAAATAATACAGTGTCAGTTGTAGCTTATCTGTGTGTGCTGATCATCTGCCTTCTTGAATGAGATGTGGCTAAATGAGCCGAGAAATTTTGCTTAGGATATATGTATGTCATTTTCCAAAGTAGACTGCTGAAATATGCACACACATGCCTGAAAAAGATTATTAGTGGATAATCTTTGTTGTAAGGATTAATTCTCATCCAAAAGCCCATATTGCCTCTTTTCTTTCATTAAATTCCAGTATTTACTTTCTCCAGCATTGACTTTGTTTGTAGTGAAAATGAGCCAGGGACCACCACAACAGCAGGTATTATCAGCCCAAAATATTATAAGTAAATGTGGCAAATAAAAGGATGTGCTCAAAAACCATAGTGCTTTTTTACCAAACAATAAAAATAGGTGTTTTGCATATACTGTATTATCCTTCCTGAAGTGTTGATGGTTGGTATATTTGTATGCCCATATTTTTATTTTTGCATTAGTATTTTTGGCATGGCATTGTGATGTACTGCACAGTCTGCCACAGGAAAAAATATTCTGAAAAAAATATGTACTCTTGTCCTTGTTTGGTTGATTTTAATTGGCAACAGGTCAGCTATGAAAATATCATCCTCAATTTGTATATCCCCCTCCCTCTGACCTCCAGTCTTTTAAACGTAATGTGTGCAGGAATTTCAGAATTAATGGATCTTGAATTTGGCTCTCCTTTGTGTATTATTTCTTGCAGCCTTCATATTTTTCATCTCTGCATTAAAAAGAAAAATGTATTACCTTAAATAGCACTGAGAATTTAAAATTAACAGGCGTCCTTAGTTAATGTTCATTTATGGCAATGATTAATGAGCATCTTGAGTTGTGTCCCTTCATTAAATATCCCCACTTGATTCCCTTCATTTAGGTCAGAGATTAATGAGTTGAGATTTTTCCCTTCATATATACGAACATTTGTCGTTAATACGGTTTATGGTTTTTGTTAATTTTTTTTTTTTCCTGTGGCTGACTGTATCTTTATATATTGATGATGGTGTTTTTTTTGGTGCCTGTTTATTTATGTTGATTTATTCCACAGTCAGTTTGCTTTTGTCTGACAGAGACTCCTAACCTCTAGCTTGGATTATGGCCAAGTGTAGTCAGACTTGAGAGTTAATTTGAATAGTAACCAAGGAGACTCATCCCTACCTCATCACTAAGGCCTGTTGAATTTTGTACACCAGTGATTTAGTACTGAAGTTATAAAAGTTACCTTGTTTTGTCAGATGAAAATAAACTGGCTACAGTTATGTATGTGTTGAATTGTAATATGTTATATTTATATCTCTATTCTCAATTGTAATAAGTGTAGGAAAACGTGCCCTTGTAATGTCATCTTCAGGTGTTTGAAATTTTATAACTACTGTATATGGATTAGGGCATTGGGCTATAGGTAGATAGATATGGAAAGATCCTAAGGTGCCCAATGGACTGAACTGTTTTGATATACTGTTTCAGATCACACAGTCATTTGCCATATTTTCCTAAGCATTAGAACTAATTTGCCTGTCAGGTCCCTATCGTCTATTAACCCGTGGCAACTCAGAAATTGGCAGTATTATATGTTGAGCAGATTATTTTGTGCAGTATGCAGTATTAACTTAGGGAGGCTTTGTTGTATAATAGCTTTCCAGTATCACAGCCAATTGTTTACACATTTTAGAACCATCGTTATGTGTATTCTAAGGTTATGCTGTGGATACTTCTCCTAATTCTTGTGTTTTCTTAGTTTGTGGATCTTTGGGTGTTTGTGATGATGTTGGTGTCTGTTGGGTTGGATTATGGTGGTTTATGATTCTGTAGAGAGAGAGAGAGAGAGAGAAAGTATGTAAATGACAGTGGTTTAATATCAGTGTTGGAGTGAGCAAGGATGTGTGATGTCCCCATGGTTGTGTGTGTGTGTGTGTGGGTATTTACCTAATTGTATTTACCTAATTGTGATATACAGGATTTGAGCTATGCTCATGGGGGTCCTGTCTCTGTTTCTCAGTAAGTCAAATTTTGCTTTAAACTTAAACGTTTAAGTTTTTAGACTGGACGATCTCTTTGTCCAGGCTATTCCACAGGTCTATGCATCTATAAGGAAAGCCATATTTCTTGATGTCCTTCGTGCAACTTGGCTTCTTTAGTTTCATTCCGTGTCCTCTTGTTACTCTCTCATCCCACACAGACAAATTTTCTCTGTCAACTTTGTCTACTCCCAACATGGTCCTGAACACTGCAATCATGTCGCCCCTCTCTCTCCTTTCCTCTAAGGAAGGCAGATCCAGCTTTTCCAGCCTCTCTCTGTACGACAGATCTGCCAGATGGGGGACCATCTTGGTTGCTGTTCGTTGTATTCTCTCAATCTTGTTTATATCTTTCTTTTTGTGGGGGAACCACACTACTGCTGCATATTCTAACCTGGGGCGGATCATGGCCACTATCAATTTTTTCATCATCTCCTCATCCATGTAATGAAATGCCACTCTTATATTGGTCAAGAGTTCAAATGTCTTTCTATCTTATTTATGTGTTTTTCAGGTGACAAACTATCCTGGACCAGCACTCCCAAATCTTTCTCTTCTCTCGCTTTCGTAATTGGTTCATTACCCATAAAATAATTCAGTGATGGCCTCTTGGCACTTTTACCCATTTCCAATATTTTACATTTTTTTGTGTTGAATTTCATTTCCCACATCCGGCTCCAATCATGTATCCTATCCAGATCCTCCTGCAGCATTTTAGTCCTTTTCTCCCTCTACCTTTCTCAAGATCTTTGCATCATCAGCAAACAGACTTGCGTAACTGTTCACTCCATCTACCATATCATTTACGTAGATCAGGAGCATTACTGGTGCCAACACCGAGCCATGTGGGACACCACTTGTTACTTCCCTCCATCCAGATGTCCTGTCCATTATTACTGTCTTCATTTGTCTGTCACTCAGAAAGGCTCTCATCCATTTCAGGAGGCTTCCCATCAGTCCTCCGATATGCTCTGCTTTCCATATTAGTCTCTTATGGGGTACCTTGTCGAAGGCCTTCTCCAAATCTAAATAGACACAGTCCACACAACCGTCTCTCTCCTGTAGCACGTCAATCACTCTTGAGTAAAAGCTCAACAAGTTGGAAACACATGACCTTCCACTTCTGAATCCGAACTGACTTTCAGTCAAAATATTCATCTCTTCCAGATACTTCACCCATCTATCTTTCAGGATTCTCTCACACAATTTTGCAACCATGCTGGTTAGGGACACTGGTCTATAATTCAGGGGTTCTTCCTTGTTTCCTCCCTTATAAATTGGTACCACATTTGCCCTCTTCCATTCCCGAGGCACTTTCTCCTCTTCTAGAGAACACACAATTAAATTGTGAATCTTATCTGCCAGTTGTTCTCAGCATTCCTTCAGTGCCCAATTAGAGATTCCATCCGGTCGTGGAGCTTTTCTTACATCTTGAGTTTCCAGTAATTTATACACTTCCTGCACTTCCACTTTTATATCTTTTATCACTGCATTTCTAATCACTCCCTCCCCCTCCACAAACTCTTTCATTGGTGAAAACCGATTGGAAACATTTGTTCATTATTTCAGCTTGCATTGCCACAACTTTGTAGACCTCTCCTTCTACTTTCAGTCTGGTGATTCTTTCCTTTTGCTTCAGTTTGCCATTGACAAATCTATAAAACAATTTGGGTTCATCCTTACATTTGTCAATTATACCTTTTTCAAAGTTCCTTTCTTCCTCTCTCTGTATTCTTGTATATTCATTTCTAGTCCTTTTATATTCCTCCTTTGTTCTGTTATTACCTCTCTTTCTCCATTTGTTCCCTGCCATGTCCCTCTCTTTTTTTTGCTGTCATACACCTTCTATTAAACCACTCCTTTTTCCTGTTTTCTTTCCCCCATACTCTTGGCACATATTTTTCCACTCCCAAATCATAGAGGTCTAGAAAGATATCCCACTTCCTCTGTATCTCTCTTGTTTCTCTTAATTTTCTCCAATCCGCATTTTCGAAAAATTTCCCCAATTCTGCAAAGTTTGCTTTCCCAAAGTTATATCTTCCCTGCCTATAAAGCTCGTCTCTTGGCACCACGTTCCTTATTATCATCTGGAACTCAATGACCACATGATCACTTTTTCCTATAGGACACAGATATTTCAAAGATTCAATTACATCAGGTTCTTTGGTTAGTAGTAAATCTAATCTTGCTGGTGTATCATCACCTTGGAATCGTGTCTCTTCTTTGACCCACTGTGTCATTACATTATTCATTGCTATACTTAACAATTTAGTGCTCCACGAATCTTCATTGCCTCCTGAGTCCCATTCCTCCCAGTTCACCTCTTTACAGTTAAAGTCATCCATTAGGATTATATTGTTGCTTTTCTCAGTCACTTTTTGTAGATAACTAACCATGTCTGACAACATCTGGTATTCATCGTCATTCCATTCTCTTGTCTTGGGGGGAACATATACCACTGCCAAACATATACCAAAGCCATATCTCTCTTACCATTCTCCCCAGTTTCTAATTTCATATTTATCACTTCAGCCTACCCTCTCCCATTTCCACAGTATCTACATTTATGTTGTCCTTCACTACTATCATCACTTCTCCTCCCGTTTTTTCTTTCCTGTCTCTTCTCCATAATTTGTATTTACCATCTCCCATATGAAAATCAATATCTTCTTTCAACTTAGTCTCTACAAAGCACATAACATCAGGTTCATGTGCCCTCAAAAAATCATTGATTTCCAACCTTCCCGATATTAAACCATCAATGTTTGTATACGCCACTTTCAAACTTTTCTCATTGTTTTTTATATTCTCTCCTCTCCTTCCCTCCGTTGGTACCACTTCCTCAATTTCTGATCCATAACTCCAATAGAACACTGTCTTCTCTTTCTCCGTTCTCTGTTCGTTGTTTTCCTTTGCTTCCTTTACAAACTCGTTTAATTTAGCTCTTTCTTCCTCATTTGCATCTCTCCTTATCCAAACATTTTTGAACCCCTCTTTATCTGATACCTTCCACATTTTATCGACTTCATTCACCATTACCTGGGACTTAAACTTTACCTTCAACTGCATTTCCCCTCCTTCCTCGTACTTTCCTAACCTAAACACTTCTTCAATCTCATCTTTGAGCTTTGTTGGTACCCTCCATAACTATTGATATTATCTCTCTAACCTTGCTCAGTTCTTCTCTTTCTCTTTCGGATCTTACTGTTATACGTTTTTCTTTAACTCCTGAAATTATAACACATTTTTTCTTATCTCCTACATCCCTGACAAAAGATTCTCTACTTCTCAGTTCCCTAACCACTTCCTTCTTCACCTTTTCCTTGCTTTGTTGTTCAATAATCTCTCTCAGATTTACATTTCCTTCCTCCTGAATTTTCCTCCACCCTTTATGTTTTTCCTTGATTTCCTTAATATGCTCATCTTGCATCCTGATTTTTGTTCGTACTCATTTAGTTTACTTTTCATTCTGTCCCTTTCTTCTTCCAATCTCTTATTCTCTCTCTTGAGCTGTTTTATTTCATTTGGTGCAGATTCATTGCTCACCTTTAATTCTGTGACTTCTTTTTCTTGTTCATCACTGCATGTGCAAATTTTTCCAGTTTACTCTTTGGGACTTTGATCTCTCTCTCTTGCTCTAGGATCTGTTCCTCCAACTCTCTATTTACTGCCCATACCTTATTTAACTCCTGGACATTCTTCTCCTCCTTTTTCACAACTCTTGCTACTCTTGTTTGGTTCAGCTTTATACTCCCGTTATCAACATCATCTTCGAAGCCCACAAATTCCTCCTTGTCGCCAGTTGTGAACAGTCCTCCGTCCCTCTCCACCATGACAACCATATGGAAACTTTCTTTTTCACTGTATCTTGCCGAAACCTGCGGATTTCTTAACTAATATCCAATGGGACCACCATTCACGCACTCATTCACATAATCACAATAGGCTGGTCTCCTTTTCACTGCTGGTTCGGCGATTATTTCCCCTCAATCCAGAAGCATTTCCTTTTCCGTTGGCAACCCGTGTGTGTCACAAAATTTCTTTGATGGTTTCCAGACCAACAGCATTCAACGAATTCATCTCTTTTTTACAGATTGTGCAATAAAACCTCGATATAACAGACTTCAATAGACCGGAATTTGCTTTTATCGGACTCAAGGAGCTACCGGACTAAATTCCTATTTATCGGAAAAAGTCTGATAAAGCCAGAAGCAGTCTGGGCTGCCAGACCACTTCAGCTATGTTCACAATAAGGTAAATAAAAGACAGAACACTGATATTATATATATTATACCATTTGATTAATGCAATGAAGTTTGTAATATCTTGAAGATCTCTGCTTGACATCCACGACCACAGGGAAAGCAATTAAACAACACATCTAATGCAGAACTACAGCAGCACTTTATTCTTGCTCCTCAGCCCACACCTCTTGGTCGCTTGTCTGCCGATCTCTGCGTATACAGGGGAAGAATTTCATACACTCCAATCATAACAAGTTATAACACAGTACAATACCACAATGGTAGTCAAAACTGTTTAAAAACTGTTCACACAATCTGGACTAACGTCTGATATATCGGAAAAAGTCCAGATTAGCAGGGGGAAGTCCGGATGTCGCTTTTATCGGAATTTCACATTTTTCGGAATGGTTTGGGCCCCATTTAGTCCATTATAGTGAGGTCTTACTGTATTTCTTCTGATGGTTTCCAGACCTTGCATTATCAGCAATACCATTCACCAAGTTCATCTTATTACAGACTCTGCACTGTAAGTTTTGGTGGATCGTATCATCGTACACAGATTCCACCACTGCACATTGTGTGTGTGTGTGTGTGTGTATGATACTGAAATTTGAATGGTCAGAGCCATTTCAGTGGGCAAGTTGGCTAGTTTCTCCCTCTTTTGGGTTTCCTCTTTGCTTAATGGGCCCTATACATTTCATCCATATGTATTAAAAAAAAAAGTGAGTAGGGTGGTAATGACTGCTTGAAAAAGAAAGAAAATAGTTATGGTGATTGAAAAACAATTGCTTAATATGATGATTTTCCACTTCACTAGGCATAATACTGATAGTCCCCCCCCCTTAATTCTTGTTCATTCTTTGTTTTTTGCTCCCACCTCAAATATTTCTATCAGGAGGGGGAGAGAGAGAGAGAAATTGGGAGAGAGACCCTGTTGTCTTAGTGCTAAAAATTATTACAGGCCTCTGACCTCCTATAACCTGTATTGACAGTCTTTCCCCCACCTTCCCTTGAAGCAGAGATTAATTCTCATGATAAATTTAATTCCTTTGTCAAAAGATGATAAACCTATTAGATCAAGATTATGCTGTTTTGAAGAATATCTGCTATGTATTAGTAAATCTTGGCTTGTAATCCCACTTGGCAGCCCAAAAGACATATGTTGAAGGATTATCTGTTGTGGTGAGTGTGTGGTGTGGTGTGGGAGGAGGCCTTACACTGTGGTACATGTGGTGAAGGTTTTGTGGTAGTGTGGTGTGGTAGTGTGTGTGTGGTGCATGTGTGTGATGAGTGTGTTGTGGTGTGGGAGGAGGCCTTACAGTGTGGTACATGTGGTGAGTGTTTTGTGGCAGTGTGGTGATAGTGTGTGTGGTGCATGTGTGTGGTGTGGGAAGAGGCATTACACTGTGGTAAATGTGTGTTGTGGTGTGGGAGGAGGCATTACACTGTGGGCACAGTGTAATGTCTGAGTTGTTTATTGTGTTGGCACTGAAGTAGAGAAAGATGATGATTGTGTTGAAGTCTGGTTATACTCATTTCACTCTAACTTGGCACAAATTTTCATATTTTTGCAGCTTTTTTTTTTTTTTTTTTACATTTTCCACTTTCCACTACATTCTTCCAAAGCTTTTCATTGTGACAGGCATCATATTTCAATGCTTGCTTACTGTATTCTTACAGCTCACCATTCATGAGAGAGCATAAGCCATTTTTAAACCAAGTTAGAGTGAAGAGAGAGAGAGTATAGGTGTAATAATGTTGCTTTGGGTATGGTTGTGTCTGAAGGGTGTCTTGTGATGGTTTTTGAAGGGTCCTGTTTGGCCGGAGATTTTTGGATGCCTGTAGTGGCCTTGTGTGTATAGGTAGTAGCTATGTACAGTCTGAAATAACAAAAATAAAGTATATTCTCGCTTGCCATCTGGTAGACGGGAGTTCGCGCCTCGCTCAGGTTGCGAAAAGTTTCACTGACGAAGTGGGTGGTTACTGTCCCCCTTGAGCAAGGGGATGGGTGTGTGCATGTGTGAAGGTCACAGCCTTGCCCATAGATCGGACTATATGAGCTCTCAGCTCCCTTCCGGGAGGGTAAAAGCTGACGATCACTCCCATCAAGTGATCCTGACCGACCCGGTGAGTTACACACACACACACACACACAGTACCTTTACTGTTTAGAGACAGTGGTTACTTTTCATTGGAAGGTATAAACCACTACTGAAATGGGTCGTCATGCTTTCACAAGTTTGTCTTTGTAAAAAATACTGTTTTGAATAATATAAAGCTGTTTACAATAGTACAGGCTTGATGTGTGCCCCAGAAATTATCACCCTAAATCTTCAGTTTTAAGGCAGTGTGTCCAGGCATCTCAAAATGAATGGATCTTGAATTTGGCTCTTGGTTTTTTGGAGGGAACAATCATGCTGGCTTTTGGCCTTCAATTCCTTCTTCTTTGCATAAAAAAAAAAAAAAATCCTCATGTTGTAAGCACAGATACTTGTTTTAGCTATTCTGCAGTATGAAAAAAATAAATTGCTTCTCACAACACACTTCCTATAGTTTGTGGGTCATTTAGGTAGGGGGAAAAAAAATTGTGTGAGAAATGGAAAAAGGAAAAAAGGAGGCAAAATAAAACACAAACAAAAATGGTTGCACATTTTTTTTTTTTTTTTTGGCTGGTGGTCACTTTTTTATTAATTTGGCGCATTGGTCAAGTGATTGGTGTAGTACAACTTCCTTGGTGGTTTGAATAGCCATATGCTTTTATTTTCCTCTGACAAAATGGAGCCAGACTGGAGGGACAATTTAACTAGTAACAAAGGAGATTCATTCTTGTCCTATAATTAAGTTTCACTATGTTTTGTGTCATTGGTCCAGTTCTGTCAGAGAAGAATTAACTTATTGTGAAGAGGTACATAGTGAGACTGGGGGAAGAGGCAACCTTATAAGTCTGTATGGAGGTCTTGTCGGGGTGTGATGGTTGTTTACGATGTTTACATGTTTGTGTTTTTCTGGATTGAGAGTCCCTTGGTTGTCCTGTGTCTGTGTGTATAGCCATGAGGGATCTTTGGCAGTAGGAACACCAGCTGGTATTGCATTGGTGTTGGCCTGAAATGGGAAAGTCATAGAGTTGATAATTACGAAGCGTTTATGTAGAGAAAAATGTGAGGTATTCAGGGTTCCAAGGGGCTTAAATGGTCAGTGAGTGAGCATCTGGCCCTTTTTACTGGGCATGACCTAACTATATCAGTGCCACCACATGAAGGTGTCTGCCTAGCACCACATTTTTATAACAACTGGGTGCAGAAAGTGAGAATCTTGGACAGGGTTGTGGGAGGCAGACTGAAAAAGACCTGGAATGAGGTCATAGTGTGTGAACTCAGGGATAAGGAACCAAATAGGGAGGCTGCCAGAGATCAAGCAGCCACTAGGTGACCAAGGCCATTGCAAACATGTTGGAGCCTTTACAAAGGAAATGCGAACTATACGAAAAAACTGAACCGCTTCTACAGACCCACCATACACTCTTAATTTCAAGGATATTTCAGCACATCAGTATCTGTATGTACAGGATTGAAATAAACATATCATCTGAGATATAAAGGCACATTTTTCACACTATTACAAACTTAATATGTGTAAATTGTGAGTTTCGTTTGTGTATAATGCCATCAAAAAGTAATTCCTCATTTAATAATTGACATATATTCCCGTAAATTGCTGATAGGTGAACATTGCGTGAAGTTAGGGTTCGGTCCCAGCAAGAGGGACTTTTTCTCAAGCATTTAAGGATCATATGCAAAACAGCAAGTAAGTATCAAGATATATATTTGTGTAAAATTTAAATTAATATTTTTAGATCAGTTAAGAAGTATATTATGTGAAAAGTGTCTATTTTTGACTGACAGATTAATAGAGAAACCGTGCTTAGTGAAAGTAACTTAAATGGGGAATTACTGATAGTGGTTTGCCAGTAAGTTTTTAATTATTATTATTATTTGACTAAAGCAATTTCTGAAGCATAAAATAATGATATACCCCATGTTGGCATTTTACAACAAATGAACATGATTCAAGTGTTTATTCTCTGTGCATTTTAGTATTTCATATAGTTAAGTATT
>JAGKTI010006364.1:0-10642 GCA_018397915.1 Birgus latro
TTGAGTCTCTTGAGTGTGTGGAAGAGTTTTGTTATTTGGGAGACATGTTATGTGCTGGAGGTGGGACTGGAGCAGCTCTGTGGCTAGAATGAGGAGTGGTTGGAAGATGTTAAGGGAGCTGTTGCCTCTCCTGACATTGAGAGGGCTCTCCCTCTATGCTAAGGGACCTTTGTGTGCAGCATGTGTTAGGAGTGTAATTCTGTATGGCTGTGAGACCTGGGCAGTAAAGGAAAAGGATGTTCTCAGGCGCAAATGTACATAAATGACAATGATTAGGTGGATGTGCAGTCCGTCCCTGATTGTAAGGCCTGGGGGGGCTAGGTTTATGATGGAAGAGTTGAAGGGTAGGATTAGACTGAATTGTATTGGTGTTGTGATGAGGAGAGGTAAATTGAGATGGTTTAGGGATGTAGAGAGGATGGGGGAAGATAATTGGGTGCAGAAAGTGAGAAGTGTTAACTTTAGGAGTAGGGTTGCGAGAGGCAGACCGAAAAGACCCAGGATGAGGTCACTGAGTGTGACTTCAGGGATAAGGGACTGACGAGGGAAGCTGCCAGAGCTTGAGCAGCATGGATAGCCACCATTAGGTGACCAAGGCCGATGCATACAAACATGTTGGAGCCTTCAAAAACGAACGAACAAATACCATTCCTGTAAAACGTATAGAACTAAGTTAGATTATCTCTGTGATTATTTTAAAATTAAATCTAACCTACAGTAACTTACTCTATCCTAAACTAACCAATGAACCCAACAAACTTGCCTAAACTGATACTAAGAAAACACACCTAAGGGTCATTCCAAGAGGACCAATTTTGAAAGTTTTCCACCTCACCATCTCAGATTTTGCTCAGATATTGAACAGAGGTTCCCTTATACCTAAAATGAAGCTTCATGACGTTTGAATTTCATATCTATTGTGGCTGTGGCAGCAGGACTGCAACAAAAGTGGGTCCTTTGTCAGTGACAAGAAACACTGAATTATATTTCCCATTTTGAAGTGCTTGTCATTCCACACTGCAAGCCCTGATTGTCCTCAAAATTTGGTTGCAGGATCGGTTTTTTGTGTAGATTCAGAAAATCTGGTCCCCAGGTCTCTAGAATGCTTGAATTTTTCACTAAAAATTTACCAAAATGGCCAAAAAAAAAAGTTTATCCCATTTTTAAACACTCAGGGATTTGTATATGTGGTTAACCCAGCAGGGTCATACTTTACAGCAAGAAACTACCACTAATGTACTACTGAATGCTTCAAACCTGTCCTCTCCGCCTCCTCTACTTCCTGAGATATGCGGCCTTAAAAATGGGTGAAATGTTAAAGGAATAATGACGTAATATCTTTAGAGCCCAGGATGGCTGTGTTGACAAAGGTGCACCAATTTTTTACCAAAACCAGTGGAAAGGGAATGTCCTGAAATACTTAGCACTGAATTTGGTATTGGTGTCTTGCGTGGTTTTTGATATTGCACTGTCCTGCATTGGTCCATGGTGGCTAAGCTACTACCTATCTATCTATCTATAGCCTGACGCCCTAATCCCACAAAGGGTGGCTGCAGACAAAACGCCTCCAAGTCGCTCTGTCACCCACCATTTGCCTACCATCCCCCCCCAGCTCTCTCCCCCCTCCCTCATATACCTCTCAACTCCATCTCTCCACCTCATCCTCGGCCTTCCCCTCCCTTCCCCTCCCACTCCCACTACCAATTTCTCAAAATGACTGTTTATAGAAATCAGTTAATAATTACTTATTTGTTCTCAAAATGACTGATGTTGCCAGATGGGGCCCCCTTGAGAATGAGATGCCTCACTGACTTGACAGCGGCCTTGGCGTCGCCATTGGACTGTGGGTAGTGTGGTGAGGAGGTCATGTGACAGACTCCCCAATGGTCTAAAAATGTTGCAAAGTCCCGGCTCGTGAACTGGGGCCCTCCATCAGTTCTGAGTCGCACAGGGATGCCTAAGTCATGAAAGAAGTGCCGGAACTGGCGTATGGTGGTGGCAGACCGTGTCACGACTACAGAGGATGACAACAGACCAGCCTGAAAGGTGGTCAGCTATGACTATGAAGGGCTTCCCTGCAACACTGAAGAAGTCAGCTGACACAGACTCAAACGTTTTGGTTGGGGTGTCATCAGAGAGCAGTGATTCCTGCTGCTGGCTGGGCTGGAGTACCTGGCATGGCTCACATGTGCAGAGTGTTGGTGATGTCTGCATTAATGCCGGGCCAATAGACGGTCTGCCTTGCACGTCTCCTGGTGGCCTCTGCCCCGCAATGGCTGTCGTGGAGGCAGGCCAAGACGGTGCAGTGTAGGGTTGTGGGAACAAAGCAGGTGCCCCATAAAGCACTAGGGTACAGTGTCAACAAAGGAAATTTCACAAAATCACATTTTCTTTATCGGGATGGGTTGATTCGTATGTTACATTCAATTTGGAACATAATTTGTCTGAGGTACTTTTCTATTAGAGTTCATCTACCCTCCCAAAATACATTTTACATTGCAAATATTGTGCAATGGGCGAATGCACGTGCACTCACTACTTGACCGTTCATTATCGTATCAAAATCGTGTCTTGGATAAACACACTGTCACTGTGGTGTACATTCCTGTAATACTGTCTCTAGATATGACGATTACACCTGGAACATCCAAGCCAATAAGCAGGCAAAGCATAACCAGTAAATAAGCAGATTTTGTTGGAACCGGAAAGGAGTTTTTGATGTCGGAAGTACCAACGAATAGTGGCGTGATCAGACGAGGAATTTTGCTGAAAAATAAACCTGTAACTGAGAAAGATATGGCCAAGAGTGATTTGACAAGTGGGCAGATTGTGAGTGTATGGTAGTGAGACCTGGGCAGTAAAGGAATAGGATATTCGAAGGTTTAAACGTACAGAAATGACAATGATTAGGTGGATGTGCAGTGTGTCCCTGCGTGCAAGACCTGGGGGGGCTGGGTTTACAATGGAAGAGTTGAGAGGTAGGATGGGACTGGAGTGTATTGGTGTTGTGATGAGGAGAGGTAGACTGAGGTTGTTTGGACATGTGGAGTGGATGGGGGATGATAATTGGGTACAGAGGGTGAGAAGTGCTAATATTGGGGGAGGAGTTGGGAGGGGTAGACCAAGAAAGACATGGAATGAGGTCATTAAGTGTGACTTAAGGGTTAAGGGATTGAACAGGGAGGCTGCCAGGGATCAAGCAGCATGGAGAGCCGCCATTAGGTGACCAAGGCCGACGCATATGCAAGCATGTTGGAGCCTTCAAAAATGAAACGAAATGATCACTTTACATGTAGGTAGAGTTACACTACAGCTGTCACACCTACACCGTGTATCACATACACCACGCTACATAACAATTAGTTGTCAATGTAAATGTAGCGAACTTTTGCTCAGTTTGACCAAAGTACGGAATTTTTCACCGTCGTCACGGAGTTTTTCCCTCAAGCTTGCTTCTCTAAACGTAAATATGAGGTTTTTACGCCCATGGGTGACAGTGCTTTTCTCCTGTAGCAGGATAGTACACACACCACAGTGTGAATCTTGTGTGACTGAGTTAGGATGTATATATAGATATATATTGTTAAATTTTTCCTACGAAAAATTTTATTTTCCAGGGGCGTAATGTCACGAAATTCCTACATCGTGAAATTGTGTATCGTAAATCGTGACACTGACTGATTTTCCGGAAGCGACGAATAGTTCTGATATCCATGAGATTTCACTCATTCTCTTGACCATCTGCTAGTGTACTTATATTTACATCAAGTTTTCAAAACTTTCATTTGCTCGCAAGTGACTGTCTTTATGTACAGACAGTGCATTCCTCTGAGCAATAATTTCTGAACTGTCGTTTCTTTACACTTGCCTCGCAGGCCATTAGTTAGCCACGCCCTTTTCACACAATGCTCCTTGTGTCAGCCAGCATCGAGCTTTGGTCGTCCCTTAGCAGTCACGGAGATAGATCTCAAACATCCTGCAGTATTGGCGTTTTCTCGAATCTCCCACCAACCTGGTGATCGACTATAGCAGCGACGGTCTCATCTCAACTGACTAGTATTTCTTTTGTTTTTCCTAGGTTTAAGGCTTTTTAGATATACAGCTTAGTGCTTTATTTAGCTATTTGTTTGAGTGCTTGAGTGAGTGCATTTTCCCTTTCTTTGATTTTGAATAGTTTCATGTAACGTAAATTTATTTTCTTGTAATTAATAAATTTGCAGTTCATTTTCTTGAGATTTGTTAAATGTAACAGTCGTGTTTGATTTCCCCACACATTTAGAACACTTTTGCTACTCCAAGTTAGCACAACTCCTTATATTAATCACGACTGGTACTTAGGCCAGCTCTTGGTATCAATTCTTAAATCCGTTGTGCCAGCTAGGAGTTCGGCTCAGCCAAGATCCTGTTTATTATTATTATTTTTTTTTTATGTTAAAGGGTGAACTAACTTTCTCTAGAGGCCAACAGTACAGTAATACAGCTTTCTTGAGCGTTTAGTCTCTGCGGTGTAGTGTTGAGAAATTCTATAAATTCTCGACTCCAGAGAATTGGCGAAGTAAGCCAGCATAAAAATGAAATCGCCACTTGATTTCACGAGTCGATTCTCTCGTGATAATCGACTCGATAGTTATTTCTATTTTCCACAGACATATTCCCATTCCTTCGTGACATATGGTGTCACCTTTATATATACAGTATACATAAAGTAATATTCTCATTTTCCCCCCTGATATATATACTGTATATATATAATGCTGAAATGTGGCTTTCCATCTGGTATGTGTTAAGCCTGGGCCCAGGTGTGATAATACGGGCAGGTGTGCATGTCTGTCTCATCAATACGGGATAAAGGGATTCCAGGATACACCTACTCACACACAGGCAGGGATATTTTGGTCAACATTATACCGTTCACACATCATTTCATCCATCTTTCCTTCAATATTTCCATCACCTTTCCTTCTTCGTTATTCAATTCTTTTGTCATTTTTACTTCCGCCAAGGAGGTTATGTTTTCACCCCTGTCCGTTTGTTTGTTTGTTGGTTGGTTGGTTTGTGAGGAAGATTACACAAAAACTACATGACGGATTTCTACGAAACTTGGTAGAGGAATGGGCTTTGGCCCAGAATAGACTCCATTATATTTTGGTGCGGATCTGGATAAAGGTGCGGATCCAAGACATTTTCGTATATTTTTCAGTGAATATTGCATGGACCTTATTGAAAAAAGTCAGACATATTTAGGATGTTGGTATCTACGAAAATATACAGTTTGGCGCGGATCCATATAAAATTCTGGATCTAGCGGATTTAAATATGCTTTTATAGGAAGGTATTCCTTTTCCAGCTGCATGTTGGGCCTTGGCGGAGGTATGCGCTTTAATGAGTGCCATTCTAGTTTCTTCATATTTTCCATTCTTTATTCATACATTATCCCTATTGTACACTATTCGTTCTTCATTGGAGCCACTTTCTGACGTTTCTATTTTTTGCCTAATCTACAGTATTTGTCATTGCTGCACTTCTCACTTTTCCCTTCCTCGTCACCCTTTTTCCTTATTCATTTTTCCTAATTACTGTCTTCACCTTCCTTTCCTACCCTGCCTTATTCATTGTCCCTCTGACCTTTCATTTTACAGTCATTCCACCTCTGTTTTCCTCCTAACTTCGTTTCCTCCTCTTTCTGATGCCGTCATATCCTTCCCCTGCTAAGCCCTTTCTTCCTCTGACTCCTCTCAATTTAACCCCCTTTTCCCTCTGTTGTCTATTTCTTTTCTTCCTTTCATTCTCCCTTTTACATTCATTTTTTCCTTCCTTCCTCTCTGTTGCCTTCACGTTCATCCATCTCTAAGTTACTCTTAGTTTTCTCCGTCTCTTCCTCTTCATCGCACCACTCTTTCCTTCTTACCCTTCACAATATTTTCAGTCTTTTCTCCGGTTCACCCTTTCCAAATGTTTCCCTGCTACTGTCACTCCGTCCCTCCTTTCCTCTCTTCCTCCAGGCTTTTATATCTCTCTGTTTTTTTTTTCATTCTTCCCTCCTTCCAGATTTAGTATCTCCCCCCTTCCTTCTATTCCTTTTTTTTTTCCTTCCTTCCAGGCCTTTGTGTTTTGTACCACCCCTCCCTGCTCCACTCACTCCCCTCGGGCTTATTTGCCTACCTTCTTCATTCGCTTTGTATCTACCTGTCTTCCTCTTTCATTCCACTTATTCATCCCTTCTTTCACTGTATGTGCCCTTTTCCTTCTCTCTATCTTTCCCTACTTCTGAATTTTTCCTTCTTTCCAAGCTGCTGTGTCCTCCTTCCTCCCTCTTGTCTTCGCAATCATGTCTCTCCCTCTTTCGGGTCTTCCCTGCTCGTCCTAAGTGAAAGTCTGCATTCCTCTTCCTCCCTCCTTCCTTCCCTTCTTCCTTCTCCACTACTCTCTCTCCAGGCTTTTGCACTCCCCTCCCTACTTTCTTTCCTTCTACTTGTATTCTCTCTCCTACCATCTTCCTAGGCCTTTGTAGCTCCCTCCTTTTTACCCTCCCTTCATCCATCTCCCTTCCTTCTGTCGTGGTGGTGGAGCAACCCCTTTTCCTCCTCCTAGGCCTTGTGTATCGCCTTCTCCCCATCCCTTGCTAACCTGGCCGCCTGGCTTGGGGGGGGTAGAGAGAGAGAGAGAGAGAGCTCATAGAAGAACCGCCACCATTAACACCAACATAAATACCACAACCTCCAACATTACCACCACCACAGCTACCAAAACCATCACAAATGCCACTACCATCATCAATACCACCACCATCCACTATTTCAACCACTACCATTACCACCACCACCAGCCACTATTTCAACCACTACCATTACCACCACCACACTCCTACAACCATCACCATTACCACCATCACAAATATCAACACCACTACCATTTGTACCTTCACAACTACCACAGCCACCATAACCACCATTACAACCATCACTCTAGTGAAAGGAAGCGTTTCTGTATACCAAGTGATGGTGTTGACGACGTAAATGAGGCACTGGATGAAGTTACCAAAGGTTCGGCCGATAGTATTCGTGTTGTTGTCCATGCAGCTACGAACGACATGGTAAAGACCAGATCAGAGAAACTGCTGAAGTTGAACGGTTGTTCAAGACGGTGATCCGACGTTACAGGACCAAGACTAAGAAAATGCTGATATCAGGGGTACTTCCTAGGACTGGAGCTCAGAAAACATTTTACAGACAAGCCCTAAGTCTAAATAATCCGTTAACTCGTCTGTACTTACAGGACGCTGTGGAATTTGTAAGCAAAGAGAATGACATGGTTGGTAGGTGAGATTTTCCTCCCGTAGGAGGACCGGGCTCAGGGTGGAGATCCCGTCAGAGGATGGCAGTAAACAGGGGGGCATCCTCTGCATGGCAGCAGAGGACGCTGGCATGGGGGGGGGGCAGGGCAGAGCGAGAGAGCAGAGTGGTAGCGGCGCCAATGGTCGGGCGCCGACGAGCTGCAGTAGTGCCGCCCTGACAATGCCCCCGCTTGCCCAGCTCCCCAGCAGCAGGTGGAGGCCCAGGGGGGAAGGCCCGTTGCAGTGGTTGGAGGGTTAGCCCCGGTCCTGGTGGAAAAGGGAGGGCATAGTGGTGACCCTCAACCTCCTGGTGACGGACAGGGCTGCTCCGTAAAGCAACAGGCCCATCCCCCCCAGCGGAAACACTACTGCAGGGAGCTGGTCCCACCGAGAGCAGCGGTGGAGGTGTTGCCTCGGTGAAAGAGGGGCTGCGAGTCCAGAATGACATTTACCACGACCAGGCCTTGATTGCAGAGGATGGTACCCACTTAAATGCTATTGGTTCTGCCTGCACTGTCAGAGCTGTGTGCTCTTAGGAGAAAAAAAAAAACTCAGTGAAAGTAGTCAAACATTATCTGCAGTCACGGCAGGACTGACAGCCCATACTACATCTATTCGAGAAATGGATGTGTGATGTATGTTCATAGTTTGCTAAATACCGATAAATTACTGAGCTAGAAACTTATCCTTTAGTTGAAGATTTTGATATAACTGACATTATCGAATCATGGCTGCATACTGAACAAGTCGGTTTTTATAGTGCAATATAATCTGTCTGGCATAAGTATTCTCAGTAATGACAGAAATGAGGAAATGGGAAGCATGTGTATTATTGTTTATACTGATAAAATTTCACCCAGTACTACTTATAAAACAACCAATCTATGCACCATATGACTGTTGACAACACACATTCGGTTTACAAATTAGTCACATGGCAAGGTGATGCTTCAGTCAATCTATCATCTGCCAGCTCAGTTGTGGGAAACTGACAATATTCTGTATGAGCAAACTTCAGTAGGACGTTGCATCCAGAATACTGTAATTTTAGGAAATTTTAATTTACCTGTTACAAAAATGGAGTGAATGTATGTCCTCAAACATAGGACTGGACCTGTAAGGTACCTTGCTGGAAGGTTCATTACATCGGTTTGTAGACCAGACAACACGTGGAGGAGAATTCTTTATCAGAGAATGTAGTTGGTAATGTTACCATAGATGAGTTCAGTACATGGACCATCACACTGATAATAAAAAATAAAAAAAAAAATCAGTGGCAATACGTGGAGGAAATATCCTAAATATTGTATTGGCTACATCATATGGTTTTGTTGATAATGTTATAATTGTAGATGAATTCTGTACAAATGATCATCATACAGTCACATTTAAAATAAATTTCAGTGCAAACAGCATAAATTCCAATTGCAAGAAGGTTCCAGATTGGAAGAGTACTGACTTTCACAAATGAGACAGGTGAACTTCTTTTTGCACTGTTTACACTTACGACTGAAAGTCGATGCTTAATCCCTTCATTTTCCATTGTACGTTTAGCTGAAAGTAATAATTTGAAGCATCATGGTAAGAGAGATGTATTGTTTGCAGTCAATAAACTTAAGATTAACAAAACATGAAGGCCAGGTAGAATATTTCCGAAGAGTTTTAAAAGAGTTGGAAAAATTAAATATCAAAATCTTTGTCCTGATGAACATGTCACTTTGGAGTGGCATTGTTCACGACTAACTCTAGCATATATAGCTTCTGTATCCAGATGAGGCAATAAATCGCTGCCTGGAAATTAAATCGCTGCCTGGAAATTACCATTCTGATAGTTAAGGCAATTAATCACAGCCTGAAAATTACGATTCAGCAGACTGTTATGGGAATGTACAACAGCCCGTAAATCACCATTCTGATAGCTAACATTAGCTACGTGCAAGTTATTGGAAACCTTGGTTAAAAATAAATTAAACATTTAGAAAAAATAATAAACTCGTTAAAGACAAAGTGCATGGATTTAGGAAAAAATGATCGTCTCACAAATCTCCTTGACTTATTCAAGGATAGTACTGACATACACACACACACACACACACACACAAAAATACCTTTACACGGGTGATTAGTAGTTTCACAGCAAGCATAACCGCTGTCTGAGTTTTTTCCTAAGGTAAATAGGGTTGAATGATAGTTTACTTCTCATGCACTATAAGTCTCATGGCTTATGAGGTGTTGATAATAACAAAGAACATACTGTACACATCAAAGAGAAGAAATTAGAAAATTTTTTCAAGTGGTTCATCTACCGTTTCAAAACGTAAAGACAGGAAGGCGTAAAGATATTGTGTGTGTGTGTGTGTGTGTGTGTGTGTGTGTGTGTGTGTGTATGTGTGTGTGTGTGTGTGTGTATGTACAGTACAATAAAACTAAATCTGTCAATTAAGTCATCACAATTCTCAGAAAACATTAGATAAATTTCACCATAATCGACTTCTGGTGAAGTGTATGGCATCAGTTACAGTATTCTAAGATTGATCAAAATCTTGCTTACAGAATGCACTTAAAGAGTGGTTATTATTGGGAGAAAATCAGACTGGATGAATGTTTCAAGCAGAGTGCCTCAAGTTCAGTTTTGCGTCTATATTGTTTCTGATTTATACGGATGATAATGAAGGCGATTTTTGTTGTAAAATAACCAAGTTTTCTGATAATATGAAATTCAGTAACAGAACAGTTACCCCCAAATAAATATTGGTGGATCAGAGAGATTACGATAAACTGTTTAATTGGCCTCGAGCATGGCAAATAGATTTAAATATTGACAAATTTATAATCCTAATTAATGTAATCCGAAAACTTTAGGCATAATATGAGTTATATTCAAATTGAAAATTTACATCAAGAAAAATATTTAGGAATAAAAATAATAAATTATTTAAAACCAAGTTGTCAGAATCCCGAAGCATTAAAGTACCGTGACAAACAAGTTAGATTCACAGGCATTCAAATTAATACCAGAACATATCCATACCTTGCTTAATTCCTTTGCGTGTCTACATCTGGAGTAATGGTTACTATATTACAAGAATGTTATGGAGAAATGAAAGAGTGCAGTGAAGAGTAACAAAAATGATGTATGGACTGAAGAATAAAAATACAAGAAATGTTTAAATGAGCTGAAGCTGTTCAGCTTAACGAAGTGCATACTATGAGGGGATTTGATGCCAGTAGGCCTACTTAATTTTTTAAAGGACTTGGCAATATGGTGGTCGAAAAGTAATTTACCATACACCATCCAAATTATGCTAG
>JAGKTI010006364.1:13142-41043 GCA_018397915.1 Birgus latro
CAGTAATTTATTCATAACTGGTGGGCGAAGGGAGGAGGACAACTGAGAGAGAGAGAGAGAGAGAGAGAGAGAGAGAGAGAGAGAGAGAGAGAGAGAGAGAGAGAGAGAGAGAGAGAGAGAGAGAGAGAGAGAGAGAGAGAGAGAGAGAGAGAGAGAGAGAGAGAGAGAGAGATAGCCCTCTACAAGCGTGAAGGTGGATGGAGAGGTTCGTGTGGGAAGAGACGGAGGGAGGGAAGAAATGAGTGAAAGAAATGAAAGTGTTGAAGGGGAACAGAGGGTAAGTTACTCTTCAAGTTAGTTCCTCCATGCACTCCTGATCTCATATTTTCCGCCTTTCTTTCTTCCTTGACTTTATTCCATCTCTTGTCATATTTTTTTAAGTTTCATTGCTTCTTTCTTTTTTCTTCACTCCTCAAACAATCAATTATTTCCTTTTTCTTTTTCTTCAGTGTTCTGGTTCTTTCCCTCCTTTCGTTTTGTGCCTTTTATTTCTCCTCCACTACTCTTTCCTTCAATCACTTACTGGGCTTTATCTTACTGCAGTGTATGCCTCGACTGAGATGAGTTACCTTGAAGACATGTGTCTTACCCAAAACTCCCTCAGTAACCATTTACATGCTTCGCACTCATCTTTAGTGAGCACACTATCTCACTGCTGTTAACTGGGGTTGGTGGCGTGAGAATAACAACAGTAGGGAGTCTGGAGACAAGTCCAGGGAGATTCTGTAGCATTAAAGTTAGGACAGTGTGACACTGTGTATCCCTTTCTGTCCAAATTCCCTCATAGACCACAAGGAAAACTGCTCCACACATAGAGGTTACAAAACACACATAAGTTTTCTGATTTTCTGTTACTAACTTTCTACAACATAGTTACATTACTTTAGCTGCACCAATGGAAACAAGTCACTCAATACATGATTTAACTAAATTACATGTAATTACAAATACATTAAATGTAATGTAATGACTCACTTCTGAGTATTGTTTGTTCACTTGAATTCTTACTTACAATTGAATTCTTACTTACCACAAGAATAGCCACTATAATTAACCCCACGACCAAGGCCTGGCCTTACATATTGCTGCATACTGAACAGAAGTTAAATGTCATTTTAACTGATGCTTAGGACATGTGAAATTCCCTTTTCCTGTACACTCACAATATCCCCATCTTAGCAATTTCCACTCAAAGCATACCTTTTGATGTCCCTGGTTGTGTCACTGTCTGCTTTTCTCAGCAGAACTGCTACACCTCTGAGGCACTTCCCAAGACTGTCCCTTCTACCAGCCACCTGACACTGTTCTCTGCTTGGTCACCCTTATGACTTGGTTTATATCCAATTCCTGGAACTCTGTTTCACCCCTGAAACTGCCTTGCCCCATACTTGAATCACTTATAATTTAATGATACACTAATGGGTAAATATCACCCTTATGACTGGGCTTACATCCATTTCCTGGAGAATTGTCTTGCCCCTTACTTAAACTGTCTTGCTCCATACCTGAATCCCTTATACTTTAATGATACACTAATGGGTAAATATCTCATGACCTCTTCCTAGAATTAATGATAACTTTAGGGGTATCTTTCTTGTGGTCTCTTAAAATTAATGATGCTTTTAGGGGTACCTATGTCTTGACTTCTTACAAAAACTATTGATTCACTTGAGCAGTACTCTCCCTCATAACCCCTTCTTTTTCACAAAGGATTCTTGGCACTCCATAAGAGTAAGGTCTGAGTTAAAGGTCTGGAGTACCTTTGCATATCTTGCTGTCCTCTCCTATTTTCACCCCTTATTTCCTCCCTCATCTGTGATTTTCCTTGTCTCACACCATCTCTAAGTCTACTCTGCAGCTTCTCATGCTTGCTGTGCTTTTGTTCTAATCTCCTCATAATGCCTACTTTTAATAGCTTCGTATGCCACTTCCAGTAACTTGTGACACTCTGTTTATAGCAATTATTTCCTCTTCTCCATTTTCTTCTCCTTTGTCATCATTGCCTGGTCGTATGCCGAGTTTAATGGGTGTGTCAGGTAGGCTCAGAGCACAAGGATAAGCCTGGCTCATTTGTTCACTGGTTTGATAAAATATGCCTTACACATGTTGGCTTCGGCATGCTCAGGATCTGTAACATCATCCAGTGTTTGGGTGTCCCAACAGATGGAAATGTTCTGTGCTAAACTTGACTAAGCTATGACCAGTATCCCTCCAAGGATATGCTGTTGGTCCTGCTTGACTTCAATGTGGTTACTGACACCGACAGGGTAGGCTTTGAGCAATGTGTAGGTCCCCATTGCTCTGGGAACGGAATTCTCATAGTTCTTGCCTTCTGGATTTCAGAAGGTTCTGAAAGCTAGAAATTGCTGAATCTTGGTTCCAATAACCAGATCTTTACCACTGGACTTGATATTCCAGTAACAGAGGGGGTTCTATAGAGAGTGGGCTTGGTATTCCAATAACAGAGGGGGTTCTATTGAGAGTGGACTTGGTATTCTAATAACAGAGGGGTTTCTATAGGAGACTGACCACTTCCTTTTCAGTACTCACTGGAGGATCCTTCAGAACTGCAGGGTTTTCAGGAGTGTAGAGTTCTTTGCTACTGATCACAAACATGTTGCTGCCATCTAAGGCTGCTGAGAGAAGCTCAAGGTGCTGCCAAAACAGTTTTCTTTTGAGAAACTCATGAAACAGAAGTGTGTATGTGGTGGTATTTTCAAATCGGTTTATAGTTTTCAGTACTGTCAGGGCCCCTGGTGAATGATGGGATACCTTTAAATGTGGCCCCCTGGCACTAGCTAATGAGTGTGTTGGAAAGCACCCAAGATCAAGGAGGGGTTTTGCCTCATGAGGGAAAACTGACCACAAATAGAGTGAGTTGTGCTGCCAGACTGATTGGGGATTGGGAGCAGCACAGACTTCTGCCAAGATGGGCACAAATTTTGCAAGAAAGGATAAGGAGAGGTATTTCATGGAAATCGCTGAGGATGTGAAGGGCCATTTTCATGCACATGACCTTCAAGCTTTTTACCAAACCCTGAAGAAGCTCCACTCCACCTGCTCCTCAGGTTAACTCTGTTTGGACAGCAGATGGATGGCATGTATTGAGAGCAAGTGGGTATAGGGATCATTGGGCTGAGTACTTTCAGCAGATGTATATGGCTGAACCTCACAGTGGAGAGCCGCCATCAGCCACTGTACAACTACCGACTGCTCTCCTACCAACTGATTACACCATGCCCTCTCTAGAGGAAATAAAAAAGGCAGTGGATAGGTCGAAAAGTGATAGAGAATCTGGTATTTGGGCATCCCAGTGGAACTAATCAAAGCTGAAGGTGAAGCCATAGTCATGGCATTACAGTCCAGTCTCACTATATGATATAGCTGCGTCAAGTGAAAACCTACTGCATAGTGATCTGTTGCATATCGAGGTCAAAATAACATGGGTTCAATGGGGTTAGGAAGGGTGTTCTCAACCGCAAACCCCCCCCCAAAAAAAAACAACTGCCACTCATCTGAAGTTTGTCCATTTTAGTTTGTGTCATCATCATGGGTTCCCCACAAGGCTTGGAGACATTTATGGGGCATGCATGATCATCCCAAGTCCTCAGGAGGAAGCAATAACGGATGGGGAGAGCAATGCAGTGATGCCTCAGTATGACACTCAGTAATGTCTAATTTCATACCATGGGAAAGATTACATCTTGCCCGTTTAGCCTTGCCCTCGGCAGCATCAGTAGCACTACATGATTTCGAAGTTCAGAGTTTTACTTATTTCATACACTCAAAGTTCTGTCTCCACTTACTATCATTCCCAGCACTATTCGTAGTCTGCTTGCACTGTTACTCGGTGTAAGAAATAGTACTGCAAGGGTCTTATGCAAGCAAGAAGGTTGGGGAAACTCAAGGACCATGACCATGATGGGGACAATCGCTGACATGGGACATGTGAGAGAGGGGGTGAGCAGGACTCAAAGGGTTGGCCACCTGCACAAACCCGAGATGGAGATCCTGTGCATGTAAACAACGGGAGGCTATCTTGGCTCAGACAGCTGATTACTGACTTGTGTGTTCACCATGTCTGCACTGGATTCTCGGAAGCTGCTGTTGAAAAAAAATTTCTGGCAAAATCGCGACCAATTTTCTTATTTCTTATGCCAGAAGATTGTATACCTTTTTAATTACAATTCTAGTAATACATCACACAACTAACAGTCGTACAGTAATACCAGACTGTATCTGCAATCATATAAGCATTTGGCAGACTGGTATCATTCCTCCTTGCTGGACAAAGGGTTTGGTTACCCCTATCTGGAATGGGAAAGCAGACCAGCGTGACTAGTAATTACCATGGTATTACAGTGCTCAGTGTGTCAGGCAAGGTTCTTGCCCACATTCTTCTGATGTGAATCCAGGATCATTTGCTTAAGTTTCATAGGCCTGAGCAATCTGGATTCACAAGTCTACAGTTTATCTCAACCTATTTCTTTGAGTTCTCATGGAATGCTGCCTTCAGTATCAAAAAGATCTGCTTGCAGCCTATGTGGCTTTCAAGAAGGCGTCAGATTCAATAAATTGGAAGGTATTGTAGGAACTCCGATGATTCCATGTGGTCCCTGCAGAGATAATATGACTGACTGCTGGCCAGTACTCAAATACTGGGTGCTGTCAAGTGTGAAGGAGGTACAGTCACTCATAAATGAAGTGCTACCTAGCTAGCCAACCCCTTCGTGTATCGTGTGATAACACTGTAACCTTTACAGTTTCAGGCGATTCGAGTTGGGCTTTGAGATATTATGCCTGAGTGAACCCCGATTCGAATCTAGTTTCACTTCCTGGACTAATGTAGCTATGCCGTGTACGAAAATTTTCTTCAGAATATTGCTTTGTATATTAAATAATCGCATCATAGTGAAAGTGGCAAACCTTTGACTTCAGTAGATAAATTAATGATGAACACTTTCATAATGTAGCATCTATCATTAACATTAAAACATGATGAGTGGATGCACAACAGCATTTATGATGTATCTGTCAATGATATCCAGTTATTCCCCACACAGTTCAAAGCATTCCGTTGAAGTGATTATCATAACTTTCACCCATTAGCCTAACCTGTGACGTTACGTATAAAAATTTAATGTCACATTACCGACTGGAATACTTAATCCTGCACTCACCCGCACATTATAAACTTCTTGAGGCTAAAAAAAAAAATGCCATTCACATGAGGCTGCTTAATTTTAAAGGTGGCATGTCCTCATTGTATGTAATTTCGAGGTAGGCTAAAACACCATGGTGAAATAGGGACACCTCTTTGACATTATTATGGTTTCATTGTTTTCACGAGGTTTGTAAAATAACTGTGATCTGGATGACCTCGTCTGAAGAAAAATTTTATTTGATGCGTAATCCACATTCGATTTTATGACGTATTACTTGATAAAATATATTGACGTGGAAATGATACTGTTATAACTAAAACAGCAGTTTACAGTTTACTGCTTAAATAAAGATGAAAGTTCTACTTCTGTTAGGCTGAGTTCCAGATCACTTTTGTAGAAATGCTGCATTAAGTGCCTCGTTATATTTTCACAGAAAATGAATTTCTGCATCATTGTTCTTGTATTTGATTTTTATTTTTCTACGTTTATGGTTAGGTATTTCATGTTTCTCCAGAAAAATAATATGACATTGAAATGTGTAATTACATCAGTGTTACATTTTTTGCGCAGTAAGTCTTAGATAAAGCATCCTAAGAATATCTTACACGAAATTTTAGCATTTCACTGTTGGCGTCATTATGATCATGCAATACGATAGGGATTTTTACAGTAGCTAGGTTACGTATCACTGTCCGATTTGCATTCTAATGCAAATACTTCTGGAGTTCTGGACAAATATGGAAGTGTGCATGAAAAAGTTTGAAAGGAATAGAAAGTGTTTTTTATTGGAGATGTGAATGGAAATGTAGGGAATGGGAAGGTGGATGGAGTAGTTGGTGAGTTGGGTGTGCCTGCAGAGATGGATGAGAATGGCAGTGCTTTAGTGGACATTTGTGCTGGGAAGGGGTTGGTGATAGCTAATACCCTCTTCAGGCACAAAATGACCCACAGGTTTACATGGCGAGTGATGAGAAGGGTGGGTGGTGAACTGAATGAACGGAAGGCAGTGATTGATTATGTGTGTGTATGTGTGGATGAAAAGATGAGAATGTGTGTAATGGATGCAAGAGTATAGAGAGGCTGGGGGAGTGGACTTTCGGATTAAAGTCCAAATAAAATGGAGAAATAGAAGAAGGGAAGGACAGGAGGAAGTAGTACATAAAAGAAGAGTGGAAAAGTTACAAGAGGATGGAAAAAAGGCAGAATATAAGAGGGAAGTGAAGGAGTGATTGGGTAAATATAGACTGGAGCAGATAGGGCACATAGAATGTGTGTGCAACATATTCACAGAAGAAATCTGTGCAGCATGTGAGGTGGTGTGTGGAGTGAAGAGAAGACGAAAGGGGATGCAGGGAACAGAATGGTGGACTGAAGAGGTGAGAGAGGCTGTGGCACAAAAGAAGAAAGCATATAGTGAGTGGATGAGAAACAGAGGCGTGGATGATGTTGAGATGTAGGTATTATTGGCATTAGTATATATCTCATAAACACAATATACAGGATGTAGTGTTTGATGGAAACGTACACAGCTTCTCACTAGGAATGTCAATTCACATTCACAATCATGCTGTCCCAGACCATCAAGAATCCTTAACATACAATGTATTTCAAAACATCCTCGTCGTCCAGACAACCAAGAATTTCATGACGTATTCAAACACGTGGAAGTCCACAGGATATCTATCAGACGCTGCTTCTCCTACCTGTATGTAATGTCAGAGAGAAGCCCGTCAGGCAGATGGGGGTAGAGAATGCCCGAGAGCACAATTAGGGCAGAGTAAGGAGAAGGGGGTAGAGAATGCCCAAGAGCACAATTAGGGCAGAGTAAGGAAGAAAGGGGAGACTGACCATCACGCTAAGCTCGTTTGAAAATCACTATCAATATAACCGTATAATAAAACTCAGTAACCCAAAAGTGCTGTAACTCACCTCGTTGAAAATACATCTCACAACTTTATTCTGGTTGTACTAAATAACCCATAATCGACTTTTCCTACTTCCCTACAAGTACCTACGACTACGTTCTCAAGAGAGAGACAGAAGAGAGAGTTAAATGTAGAGAGCAAGAGAGAGGTGAAAAGATTAGTAAGAGAGAGTAAAAAGAGAGTGGATGAGGAATTTGGAAGGAACTTGAGTGTAAAGTGGAGGGAATGTAAGAAAATGTTTTGGAAAGAGGTAAAGAAAGTTTGAAAGGGTGGCAAAAAAGTTAGCTGGGAATTGAAAGATAAAAATGGTATATTACTAGTGGCGAAGGGAGAAAAAGTGAGCAGATGTAGAGAACACTTTAAGGATTTGTTGAACATAGAAAATGAAAGTAATGCAAGTATAAATGGCTGGGGAACGGCTGGGAGAAGGAAGGATGTGGGAAGAGAGGAAGAAATCAGTAGAAAGGAAATTGTGGAAGCAGTGAAGAAAGTTAAAATGGGGAAAGCCCCAGGAATTGATGGAGTGTGTGGTGAAGTGCTGAAGCGTGTGGGAAAGATAGTAGTAGAATGGATGTGGAAGATGTGCAGATTGGCCTGGGAGGAAGGTAGAGTCCCGAAGGATTGGAAGTCAGGTATAATTATTCTCCTGTACAAAGGAAAAGGGGAAAAAGAAGTGTGTGATAATCATAGGGGCATTTGTCTTCTTAGTGTAATAGGAAAAGTATATGGTAGGATAATTATTGACAGAGTTAGGGAAATAACAAAGAAATTAGCTGGAGAAGAACAGGGAGGTTTCAGGAAGGGAAGAGGTTGTGTAGATCACATATTTATTCTTAGATCTTTAGTGGAAAAGTTTCTAGAGAAGGGGAAGAAGTTGTATGCTGCCTTCATGGATTTGGAGAAAGCATATGACAGGGTGGACAGACAAGGATTGTGGAAAGCTTTAAGGATATATGGAGTAGATGCAAAGTTGTTGAAGGCCGTGAAGAGTATGCATGAGGGTGCTAAGGCTGCAGTGCGTGTGGATAGTGAACTGAGTGAAATTTTCTACTTGAAGGTTGGATTAAAACAAGGATGTGTCATGTCTCCATGGTTGTTCAATCTGTATATGGATGGGGTTATAAAAGAGATACAAAGTAGGGCAGTGGATGGTGGAGTGGCCCTAATGAGAAAGGACAGTGTTTGGAAACTACTGGTACTGTTGTTTGCAGATGATACTGTGTTGTTAAGTGAAGATGAAGGGTAGCTGCAAGGTTTAGCGAATGAGTTTGAGAGAGTGTGTAAGAAACGGAATCTACAGGAGAATGTAGGGAAGAGTAAAGTTATTGTCTTTGAGAGAAATGAAGTCAGTGAATGTACAGTGAGGCTGGATGAGGAGAAAATGGAAGTGTGAGCAGGGGAAGTTGTTGAAGCATTCAGTAGGAGGTGGGTGGATGTGGCTTGTCTGCAGGAAGTCCGGTACAGGGGTGGATCAGCCAGAAAGATTGCTGGGAAGGATTGCTACTATAAGTTGTTTTGGCAGGGGGGAACTGATGGATATGGGGGTGTGGGTGTGTTGGTTGCGGAGAAATGGGTGGAGTATGTTATGAATGTCATGAGAGTAAGTGATAGGATAATAGTAGTGAAAATTTTGATAGGACGGGTGATGGTTTCAGTTATATCAGCATATGCTCCGCAGGTAGGATTGGATGACGCAGAGAAGGATAGATTTTGGGATGATTTAATACGTGTAGTGAGTGGTATGGGCGATGATGAGGTAGTGGTTCTGGGAGGGGATTTAAATGGTCATGTTGGTGAAGCAGCTCAAGGGTATGAAGGAGTCCATGGAGGATGTGCATATGGTGTGAGGAATGCGGAAGGGGAAAGAATACTCGAGTTTGGGGAGGCTATGGACATGATTGTGTGCAACACACATTTTAGAAAAAGAGTGAGTAGATTGATTACGTACGAGTCCGGGGGAAATAGTAGCCAGATAGATTATTTTCTGGTCAGGAGGGTTGATAGGAGATTAGTGAGGGATGTTAAAGTTATAGGAAGCGAGGAGTGTGTGCAGCAGCACAAACTGTTGATTTGTGACATGGTGCTTAAGGAACAAAGGATGAGAAGGAGGACATATGTACCTAGGAGGAAAATATGGAAGCTGAGAAACCAATCAGTAAGAGATGCCTTTTATAGTGAGATGAGGAGAGTGGTGGCTGAACAGGAAGCCGAAGATAGAGACGTTAATGAACAGTATGGAGCCCTTAAGAACAACCTCTTGAGAGTTACCGATGCAGTATGCGGTTGGACAAGAGGCCCACCAAGACATAAAGTAACTTGGTGGTGGGATGAGAGTGTAGAAGCCGCAGTCAAGGAGAAAAAAAGGCTTTTCCGGGAATGGAAGAAGGGTGGTAACAGGGAGGAGTACTTGGCTGCCAAGCGCAGGGCTAGAAGAGAGGTATACAGGGCGAAGTCTGAGTCACAGAGACTTTTACTTGATAATCTAAATCATGAAGGAAGGAAAAATATGGTTTTTAGGGTGGCAAATCAGATGAAGAGAGATAATCGGGACATTGTAGGCGAGCAGTGTGTGAAGAATGATGAAGGAAGGGTAGTGGTTAACAGTGAGGATATTAAAGATGCATGGAGAGAGCATTATAGCCGGTTGTTGAATGAGGAGTTTGATTGGGATAGGGAAGGTTTGGAGCCAGCTGATCCAGTGTTTGGGCCTTGGCCTTTGATTGACGCTGCTACTGTGAGTGAGGCAATAGGCAGGATGCGGGTGGGGAAGGCGGCAGGTGTGTCTGGGTTGACTGCCGAAATGTTGAAGGCCTCAGGAGATATTGGGGTGAGGTTAGTCACTGACCTGATAAATAGGATTATATATGAGTGTGTTGTCCCAGATGATTGGCTGAAGAGTGTAATTGTAAATGTGTACAAAGGGAAGGGTGATGCCCTGGAAAGGGGAAATTACAGAGGTATAAAGCTCTTAGATCAGATAATGAAAGTAATGGAGAGAGTTCTAGAAGGTATGATTAGAGAAAGAGTGAATATCGATGAGATGCAGTTTGGGTTTATGCCAGGCAGGGGGACCACTGATGCCATATTCATTGTTCGACAGCTTCAGGAAAAATATATTGGCAAGAAAAGGGAATTGTATTTTGTTTTTGTTGATTTGGAAAAGGCCTTTGACAGAGTCCCTAGAGAGGTGGTGAAGTGGGCAATGAGAAAGCTAGGGTTGGAAGAGTGGCTGGTTAGGGTGGTTATGGCCATGTACGTGGGTGCTCACACTCAGGTAAGGGTGAATGGAGCTTTGAGTGATGAGTTTCCCGTGAATGTTGGTGTGCATCAGGGGTCAGTTTTGAGTCCCTTGTTGTTTATCATGGTGCTTGAAGCCCTCTCACGTGACTTCAGAGAGGGACTCCCATGGGAGATGTTGTATGCTGATGATTTGGTGTTGATTGCTGAGAATGAAGGGGAGGCTGAGGAAAGATTTAAGAAGTGGAGAGATGGTATGGGGCACAAGGGCTTAAGGGTAAATGCAGATAAAACAAAAGTGATGATATCTAGGGTTGGTGGCGGTACAATCAGAGGAGAGGGAGAGTGGCCATGTGCAGTTTGCCACATGGGTGTGGGAAGTAATTCCATCTTGTGCAGTGTTTGTGATAAGTGGGTGCACAAGAGATGTAGTGGTATTAGAGGTAGACTGCGAGATAATGCTGATTTCATGTGTGCGGTGTGTCGGGGAGAGCAGGCAGAGATTGTTAGGCGTGAGAGGGTTGAACTTGCAGGTGAGTCTCTTGAGTGTGTGGAGGAGTTTTGTTATTTGGGAGACATGTTAGGTGCCGGAGGTGGGGCTGGAGTTAGCTCGGTTGCTAGAGTGAGAAGTGGTTGGAAGAAGTTCAGGGAGCTGTTGCCTCTCCTGACATTGAGAGGACTCTCCTTACGTGCTAAGGGGTCTTTGTATGCAGCATGTGTTAGGAGTGTGATGCTGTATGGTAGTGAGACCTGGGCAGTAAAGGAAGAAGATATTCGCAGGTTTAAACGTACAGAAATGACAATGATTAGGTGGATGTGCAGTGCGTCCCTGCGTGCAAGGCCTGGGGGGGCTGGGTTTACGATAGAAGAGTTGAGAGGTAGGATGGGACTGGAGTGTATTGGTGTTGTGATGAGGAGAGGTAGGCTGAGGTGGTTTGGACATGTGGAGAGGATGGGGGATGATAATTGGGTACAGAGGGTGAGAAGTGTTAATATTGGGGGAGGGGTTGGGAGGGGTAGACCGAGAAAGACATGGGATGAGGTCATTAAATGTGACTTAAGGGTTAAGGGACTGAATAGGGAGGCTGCCAGAGATCGAGCAGCATGGAGAGCCGCCATTAGGTGACCAAGGCCGACACATGCAAGCATGTTGGAGCCCTCAAAAATGAGCGAAATGAGCGAAAAATGAGTGCATTTAAGTACTAGTGTGATGAGTAAGGATGGAGGGTTAGAGGGTGAAATGCTTGAAAGGATGCGGCAGGGAAGAAAGGTTGCCGGTTCCTTGAAAGCAGCGATAAGAAACAGGGAAGAAAGCATGGAAGTGAAAAAGCTACTACATGACAGTACTGTGATACCAACTCTAACATATGGAAGTGAAGCTTGGACCCTGCTGGAGGGACAGAATTCAAGAGTGAAAGCAGTGGAAATGAGTTATTTGAGAGGAGCATGCGGAGTCACATGGAGATACAGACTAACAAATGAGGAAGTGAAGGAGCGTTGTGGTGTGGATGTGGATGTGATAGGAAGCGTTAGGAGAAACACACTGAGGTGGTTTGGATATGTGGAGTGGATGGAGAGCAAGAGACTGACGAGAAGAGTGTATGTGAGTGACGTGGAGGGGGGGAGAGGGAGGGGGAGGCCAAGGATGAGATGGAGGGATGGAGTGGAGAGGTATATGGGAGAGGGGGGGTGTGAGCTGGGAGCAGGGCAGTGAAATGGCGGGGGACAGGGCGACATGAAGACATTTTGTCCGTGTCCACCTCTTATGGGATTAAGGCGTCTGGCAATATATAGGTAGATAGATCATTTCAATCCCTGAAATTTATAGATTATGCTTGTCCTTCATGATATACTGTAATTTTAATGTCTAATAACTGTTGAGATAATATCATTGAATCTGGAGGTTGCAATCTCTGTCGTGGACTGTGATCCCAAAGCTTGAAGCTCAAGAGCTGACTTTCTCTGCCCAGATTAGTATCCATATCAATAATTTCTCCTCTGTAGCCTACTACATATCTGTTAATGAGGGGATATGTTAGGGTCAGAGTAAATACTAGCTTGTCCACATCTCTACAACATATGTGTGGGTGAGGGGATGTGTCACTGCCAGTGCGAACGCTAGTCCGAATACGTCTCTGCCACATATGCGTGGATTGAGGAGATGTGTCAATGCCAAAGCGAAAGCTAGCCTGGCCACATCTTTACTACATATGCATGGGTTGAGGGGATGTCTCACAGCCAGGGCGACAGGTAACCTGGTCACATCTCTCCCACATATGCATGGGTGAGGGGACGTGTCAGTGCTACATCTCATGCTAATCTGGCCATATCTCTGCCACATATACATAGATGAGGGAAAGTGATAGCGCCTGATTACTCTTATACCTGGTCACATCTCTGTCACATACAATACAAGTTCATGGGTTACGAATTTCAGAAGGCTCAAGCTCAAAAGGACGAAGGACATATTCATGTGCTGGTTCAGTTTGCCCCATGTCCTGCTTTTGGTTGCAATAGGCCCAGGAGTTTTTTTTTTTTATGCAAGGAAGAAAGAACTAAAGGCCATGGGCCCACAAACTGTTCCTTCCAAGAAAAAACAAAAACAATACAAAAGACAGCCAAATTCAAGATCAGTTCATTTCGAGATGCCTGGACACACTGGGTTTGAAAGACTGGAGATCATGGAGAGAAGAAAATATAGACAGAGGAAGACAGTTCCAGAGTTGACCTTGTGCATAAAAGAAGGACTAAGAGTAACGGTTAACTTTTGCATCAGAGAGTTGGACAGAAAAGGGATGAGCGTTTGTTGCTAGACGGGTGCTACGTGCCCGTCACAGAGGTGGAGAGATGCAAGCAGACAGTTCAGAGGAACAGTGGCCACTGAAGCAGCGATAGAAAAGAGGTAAAGTTGCACCAGTGCAGCGACGAGACAGAGGTTGAAGGGAGCCAGTAAGAGGAGAGTTAATGAGACGAAAAGCCTTTGACTCCACCCTATTGAGAAGAGCTGTATGTGGGGAGCCTCCCCACACATGAGAGTTGTATTCTTAACAGGGGCGAATAAAACCCGTGTATAAAGTCAACAACTGTGGAGGGGTAAAGAAGGTTCGGAGTCGGCTCAGCACAACCTAATCTTTTGGAAGCAGATTTCACAAGAGATGAAATATCTTCTTTCCAAGATAAATCCCGAGTGAATGAAACTCCAACCACGTTCAAGGATGATGCAGGATTGAGCTGGATATTATTAGTGGGTACTCCTGTGGAAGATTTTGTCGGACTGATAGGTGTAAGAACTGAGTCTGTGATGAAATTGAAACAAGATTTTTTTTTACCCCACTCAGAGATACGAGCCAAGTCAGACATTAGGTGTGCCTTAGCCTCATTCCTTGTTTGTTGAAGTACCTGGAGAGATGGACGTTGCGCGAACCGAATGGAAAGGTGAAGGGTGGAATCATCAGCATATGAGTGGATAGGGTTAGATGTACAGCTTAGAAGGTCATTGATGTATAAAAGGAAGAGAGTTGGTGATAGGACAGAGCCCTGAGGAACACCACTGTCGATAGATCTGGGAGAAGAACGATGGCCGTCTACAACAGCGGCTGTATGACGACCAGAAAGGAAGCTAGAGATGAAGGCACAGACAGAAGGATAGAAACCGGAAGAGGGCAGTTTGGAAATTAAAGATTTATGCCAGACTTGATCGAAAGCTTTTGAGATGTCAGTTGCAATGGCAAAGCTTTCACCAAAGTCCCGAAAGGAGGATGACCAGGAGTCCAAAAGGTTAGGTGAGAAGATCGCCAGTGGAACGTCCGTGATGGAACCCATACTGACGATCAGAAAGAAGGTTATGATAGGAAAGATGCTTTAAAATTTTTCTGTTAAGAATAGACTCGAAAACTTTTGAGATACAAGATGTTAAAGCAATTGGACGATAGTTAGAGGGTTGGGAATGGTCACTCTTGTTTGGGATTGGCTGAATGAGAGCAAGCTTCCAGGAAGAAGGAAAAGTACAATTGACAAAGGTGAAAGAGTTTACCTAGGCAGGGTGTAAGCACAGAAGCACAGTTTTTGAGGAGAACAGAAGGGACTCCATCAGGCCCATATGCCTTGTTAGTATTAAGGCCAGTGATGGCAGACAATACACCACCTGAAGAAATTTTAATGCCAGCCAAGAGGCAGTCAGAGGGGGGGAAATGATGGAGGAACAGCACCGGAATCATCTAAGGTGGAATTGGAGGAGAATGTCTGAGCAAAGAGATCTGCTTTACCAGTACAAGAAATAGCTACAGAGCCATCAGAGTAGAAAAGAGGAGTGAAGGATGATGAGGTAAAAATGTTAGAAAGCTTTCTGGCAAGGTGCCAGAAGAAGTGGGAAGAATTCGAGTTGGAGAGCTGAAAACACTTAGTGCGGATGAGTTTCTTTATAGCACAGCGACAAACAGATTTAGCACAATACTGGGCAGAAACATAAGAAAGATGTGATTCAGGGGTGGGTTGGCTCCGGTACCTTTTATGGGCCCTCTCCTTGTTGTGGACAGCATTAGAACAAGCGTGATTAAACCAAGGCATTCTTGCATTAGACAAAGGGTATGAGAAAGGAATGTATGGTTCCATGCCTGAGAGAATAACCTACGTAATGCGTAAGGCACACACAGATGGCTCCTGTCTGTGGAAGTAATAATCATTCCAGGGAAAATCAAAGAAGTACTGCCTGAGGGCCTCCCAGTCCACATCTCCAAAGTGCCACAGACGACGTTTCTTTGGGAGATCCACAGGCTACACCGGAGCAAATGGACAGGTTAAGGTAATAGGGTTATGATAGGAGGAGCCCAACGGAGAGAAAAGATTAACAGAGTATGCAGACGGATTAGTTGTAAGGAAGAGGTGGATATGGGTATGTTGCAGTACAAGCTGCTCTATGTCATTAAGGATAGAAAAGGTGTAGGCTTGTTCACCAGGTGGATCAGTGAAAGGAGAGGAAAGCCAAAGGTGGTGGTGAACATTGAAATCTCCTAGAAAGGAGATTTCAGTGAAAGGAGAAATGGATAGAATGTGTTCCATCATAGAAGTAAGATAGTCGAAGAATTTTTTATAGTAGAATTAGGCGATAAGTAAACAGAGCAGATCTATTTAGTCAGAGAATGACAGGAGAGCCGAAGCCAGAGAGTAGAGAACTCAGAAGAATCAAGTTCAGGAACACGAAAGCAAGATAGATCGTTTCATACATATACACAACAGCCACCTTTGGCTTTGAAATGAGTATAGGGAAAGTAGGAGGATACAGAAAAGGGTTTGCTGTCAGCTGCCTCAGACAGCTGAGTCTCTCTTAAGAAGAGTAGGTGAGATTTAGAGGAGGAAAGGTGGTGTTTCACCGAAAGAAAGTTAGAAGAAAGGCCACGAATGTTGCAGAAATGAAGAGGGAGTCAGACAGTGGTTCCAGGCATGTTTAGTAATGACTGGAAGAGGGGCGGATGGTGGGGGCATTTATGGTCCCCCTCCACCCTGGGGACTCTGAGGCATGGTTAACCCGTCACGTCCCGACTGATTTCCCACCTCCAATGCCCTTCAGCCCCGAGCAATTTCGGAAAATTTATTTTTTGGCTCAAACCTTCGCTTTTGGTGAGAAACATCGAGAATTCATAGAGAAATCGCCCTCCTGAGGCTATAAATGGTGCTACAGGTGATGAGTCAGCCTAACGTTTTCCCTCTTTCTGAGGGTACCTGACTAAAGAAAACGAACTAATTCAAGCCACTTTAAATTACGTATTTATTTATTTGGTACGAATTTATATGTAGTACAAGACTATATTGGTTTTCACACATTTATATAGGCAATAGAAGCATTGTTCAGTCACCAAACACATCCACATTTGGCACCTTCCTTAATGACATTACCAGCTCATCACTTCTGTTTGTTTCTTGCTCTAGCTTCTTTCATTTCTTTGTCCTCCACCTCAGGAATCACTTTCACCATGAATTTCCACATTGGAGAGACCGTGGGGCAACATGTCTTTACTGGTCAGGTCACTGCTAACAGGTGAATTGCCGAGTGTGGGGAGGGGGAGGGGGGGTCGGGTTGGGCCAGGCAGTATCCCCACTTGACAGCAGATAGAGGAAGGTCTCCCACATATCACCCATGAAACTTGAAAATTGTGCAAATTATGACCCTTGCAATTGCACGATGTACCTGTTCATCGATGGGTCTAGCTGTGACAAAACGTTGCGACATATCCATACGTCGATGGGACGCCTTGGGTTAAAAAACGCCATTTTTCTTCAATTTTGAAAAGGTAGTGTAGTCTACTGAGCATGTAGAATGGTGTAGACACTTAAAGAAACTTGTATTGGAGAGCATGCTGGCCTACTCTCCGTGTAACTGAAACACTGAAAAGGTTCAGCAAAGGGGGATGGTCAGGAACTAGTCCCGTGGGTTGATGAAACGGCTCTCCCTGTCATCAGCTTTCCATCCACCTCGGGAGTTCTGCCTTGCGCAACTGGTGCTACAGTCTACTCCTGACGGTTGCCCGTCAGTGCGCGTTTACGCACGGATGCATGCATATACATATGCACATATGGACACACATGCAAGCACGGACGCACATGCACACACACACACACACACATACACACACACAATATCCACGCATATGTTTCATTGTGCTAATAAGATGTTCTTCATTGCTGCTCAGTTTTCGTTGCTTTCTGTATGTTAAATCCCAGCCTCTAATTGGTGGAGGTTGAACCCATTTGTTCCTTGTACATGTATTAAGACCTCACACCCTCAAGTACTATGACGCCTAATTATTTAGTTTCCTCAATATTAGTACGATTTTACTTGGTTGACTTATTACTGGGGTGTGTGACAATAGTATGGAATAAACTCCTGCCATCTTGGGGTCATTCGTAATTTATACAAGATTGCCTGGTGATAGTAAGAATAGTATTATCACGTAAACATGATGAAGGGAACACTGTTATTTTATGGATCGTTTATGCCAAAAGTATGATGTTGGATTTTGGTTAGGGCTACCACTGTCTTAGTATGTGGTGGTCATTGGATATTGCTCCCATGACCTGTTCTCTTTATAGTTATTATTGTATTAAAAAACCACAAGCACTGACACTTCTGGTCGTCATTAAAATAAGTGGTGCCCATAACCTCTCATCTACCCATCGAATCGTACCACATGTGGTAACTACTTACTATAGAACGAAAAATAAATGCACGATTTTTTTTCCCCAAAAAATATTGCGACCCCGTGATGATGGAAGGTTGTCTTGTTAGACTTTTCTATTGTACTACCATCCAATATGATAAGAAGACTCTGACTTTGATGCATGGAATAAGGTCAGAAAACCTCCGTCAATCCCTGTTGATACTTGACACTGGATATACGTAGGTGTTTACATTTTCATTGTTGCAGTTTTGTCCAAATGGTTAAATTTTCACTGAAGGTTTATTTACCTGGTTCACCACCATTTCTTTGAAAAAGAATTTTTTTTTATTACCGTTCATTACTATGAATTATTCTTTGCTTCTGCTCGGCTAAGGGAAAACGTCTTGTAATACGAAACTTCTTTCCTAATTTAAACAAAATAGCCTAAGAGTAGCAGTTAGAGATTGACAGAGAGGTATTCTCGGCGTATTACATGCACCAAAGTTTTCATCATAATGGATGGCAGCACAATATAACAGAGAAGTCTAACAAGTCATCACGGAGTCGGAATATTAGAAAAGTCTAAAAAGGCAACCTTCCATCATCTAGGAGTCGGAATAAAAAAAAAAAAAAAATACTCGTGCAGTTAGTTTTCCTTATATAGTAAATCGTAACCACATGTGCTACGATTAGGATGGTAGATGAGAAGTTACTGACACCACCTATATTAATGACGACCAGAATTGTTAGTGCTTGTGTGTTTTTTTTTATACAATAATAACTATACAGAGAACAGGTGATGAGCTCAGTATACACATACTAAGACAGTGGTTGCCCTAACCGACATCCAGCATCATAGTTTTGGCATAAAAGTTCCATAAAGTAAGTGTCCCCTTCATCATGATTACGTAATAATACTTGTCTCACTACCACCAGGCAATCTTAAATAAGTTGCAAATGACCTCATGATGGCAGGAGTTTATTCAGTACTATTATCAAACACCCCAATAATAAGTCTACCAAGTAAATTCGTACTAATAATGAGGAAACTAAATAATAAGGCGTCATAGTACTTGATGGTGCGGTGCGAAGTCTTAATACATGTGCAAGGAACAAATGGGTCCAACTTTCACCAATCACAGGCTGGGATTTTAGATGTAGAAAGCAACGAAAACTGAACAGCAGTGAAGAACATAATAATTATTACCGCAAAGAATCATATGCGTCGATATTGTGTGGGAGGGAGGCCTATGTTCGGGTATCGGAGGAGGGATGAGTGGATGTGGAAGGAGGTTAGTCAGAGCTGGAAGCAGCACTCTGGAAAACGGTGGCATGATTTTCAGGGGATTTACAAGTACAGTATGAATTCTTGATAATTCATTGTCAATTTCTCCCCAATTTATCACCAAATCCCTCTTTTCATAGAGTTGATTCCATGAAAACATTTATGTAAGATACTTTTATATATTTTCCTGTCATAGTTTACTGTATATTATAAATATTCATTTTTCTGCCAAAAGTACGGGGTCATACGCCCCTCCCTATCCGGAATCCGTGCTGGGTGTGTGTGTGTGTGAGTGTGTGTGTGTGTGTGTGTGTGTGTGTGTGTGTGTGTCAACGCGTAAATGCGCACTCGCGGGCAACCTACTGGGCCTATTGCCATCAAAAGCAGGACACGCGGCAAACTGAACCAGCACAAGAATATGTCCACCGTCCTTTTGAGGCTAAGCCTTCTAAAATTCGTATGTGCACTACTACAGTAGCTCATGCACTTGTATGTGACAGAGATGTGACTAGGTAAAGGAGTAATCAGGCACTATCACTTTCCCTCATCTGTGCATATACGGCACTGATATGACCAGATTAGCAATTGCTTTAGCACTGACACGTTACTTACCCATTCATATGTGGTAGAGATGTGGTCAGACTAGCTGTTGCTCTGGCTGCAAGACATCCTCTCAACCTATGCATATGTAGTACAGATGTGGCCACGCTAGCATTCGCTTTGGCACTGACACATCTCCTCAACCAACGCATGTGTGGCAGACATGTATTCAGACTAGCGTTCACACTGGCAGTGACACATCCCCTTCACCCACGCATATATTGTAGAGAGGTGGACAAGCTAGCGTTTATTCTGGCACTGACACATCCGCTCACAATGTAGTAGGCTACAGAGGAGATATTATTGATCCATCCATCATCCAATCCTATGTTGCCCGATGAAAAGCGTATGAGCCCTGGGCTAGGCAAGTTGATCCTGACATTTAAGATGAGAGTGACCAGCGTCAATCTTCCCTGAGTGGCATTACGTGAGCAATAAACCCCAACCACCCCTTGGAGACAACCTGCACTGGCTCAATCCGATTACTCACTAAATTACTCACTAATCCACCAGGCGCCATAATTTGGTTAAATCGTTACCGCCCAGCACAGTAAATGGTTTCCTGGTGTACAGGAAACCATTCGGCTTGTCACTCAGAGTCACCCCTAGGCAGAAGGAAGAGGAAAGAATAAAGGAAAGAAGGACAGAAGAGGGAGTATAAAGTCACCCGCACGCAGAAGGAAAAGGAAAGAATGAAAGAAAGAAAGACAGAAGAGGAAGAGAGGAAAGGGCAGACACCCAAAGCAGCATTATATCGAGTGAGTGGATGGTGTGCGCCTCCACCTACCACAGTTATTATGGATACTAAGCTGGGCAGACAAACTCTTTTGAGCTTCAAGCTTTGGGATCATAGTCCACAACGGAGAATGCAATCTCCGAATTCAGTGATATTATCTCCAGAGTTATCAGACATCAGAATTACAGTATATCATGAAGGACGAGCATAATCTATGAAAATCGGGGACTGAGCTGAAAAAGGGGATATTTACATTAGACTGCAACTCAGATAGTGATACATAAACTAACAACTGTAGAAATTCTTCTTGATCTTCATGCTCGTTATGTCACCAACAGTGAAATGCTAAAATATCTTGTAAGATATTCAGAGGATGCATCACCTAAAACTTACTGCTCAAAAACGTAATACTGATGTTACACATTTCAATGTCATATTATTTTTCTGGAGAAACATGAAATACATAACAATAAACGTAGGAAAATATCACTAAGCGAACGAAAATGCAGAGATTCATATTCTCTGAAAATGTCACGAGGCACGTAATGTATTTCTACATATCTGATCTGGAACTCTTAGCCTAACAGAAGTATAACTTTCAAATTTATTTTCAAAGTAAACTGTTGTTTAGTTATAACAGCATCAATCCTAAGGTAATATATATTATCCAGTAATATATATTATTCAGTAATATATCGGATGTAGATTATGCATCAAATAAAGTTTTTCTTCTGACAAGGTCATTCAGATCACTGTTATTTTACAAATCTCGTCAAAACAATAAAACCATAATAATATCAAAGAGATTTCCCTATTTCATCATGGGGTTGTAGCCTACCTCGAAATTACATACCATGAGGACATGTCACCAAAAATAAACAGCCTCATATGAATGACACTTTAATTTTTGCCTCGAGATGTTTATGATGTTCGAGTCAGTACTAGACTCATTACTGGGAATTCCGGGACGTGCACCGACATAGCACATCCCAGTCGGTAATGTGACATTAAAATTTTATACGTAACGTCACAGGTTAGGCTACGGGGTGAAAGTTATGATAATCACTTCAACGGAATGCTTTGAATTGTGTGGGGAATTGTTGGCAATCATTGATAGATATGACATCGTAATTGTTTTTGTGCATCCACTCATCAAGTTTTAATGTAGATGATAGAAGCTACATTACGAAAGTGTTCAACATTAGATTATCTACTGCGGTCAAATGATTTGCCACTTACATTATGATGCGATTATTTAATATACAAAACAATATTATGAAGAGCATTTTCGCACACGGCCCAGCTACATTAGTCATCAGAAAATAAAACTAGATTCAAATCGGAGTTCACTCAAGCATAGTATCTCAAAGCCCAACATGAGTCACCTGAAATTGTAAAAGTTACAGTGTTACCACACAAAACGCGGAGAGGTATGCTAGCGACGTACCACTTCTTTTATAAGTGACTGTACATCAATCATCCTTCCAGCAATTACTGGAGTTAGACAGGGATGTGTTCTTATTCCCACACTTTTCAATATGTGCATGGATTAGGCACTTGGCTGGGCTGTGATTCGAAGTCACTGTGGACTATCGGTTGGTAGTTTCAGGGTTACTGACCTTGACTTTGCGTACGATGCAGTTATCCTAGTGGAGTTGCTGAAGATACTACTGAGCACCCTCGAAGAATTTCACGAGAATGCCGAACCAATGGAATTAAAGCTTTTTTTTTTGGAAGGGGGGGGGAGGGAGGAGGCCAAGACCAAGGTCCAGGCACTTAGTAGCTTGTAGGATGTGGTGAGAATGTAGAAGTCTTGGAAAGATTCACTTGTCTGTAGTGTGGTTAATACCAGTGGTAAATCAGATGAGGAGATTCCTCATCACATTGGTTTGGCCTAATTGGTTATGAATTCACTCAGCTCAGGAATTTGGCATTGCCGTTATTTGTGTAGAGGGATGAAAATTCGTATCTTCGAGGCACTGGTGGTCCCAGTCTTACTATATGGCTGTGAAACATGAAACAGAGACCTAAAGCAGTGAATTGACTTCTTTCATACTAAATGCCTTTGGAGAATCGTGGGGTATTGCTGGTATGATCGGGAACGTAAAAACCGACTACTCTGTGAGACTCAGTAGAGGTCTGTTACCTACATAATATCTTAGTGCCGAACCCAGTTATATGGGTACGTGGCCCTTTTTCCTGAGGCGGACCCTGTCCAATGGGTGATCTCTGGAAGAGTTGACTCATGGGAGATGAAACCAAGGGGAAGACAACAGAACTGACGAATGGAGCAGATTGATCATTCATGTCAAGAGATACTTAATGGGGGAAGAGTTGCTGCCTGGTGGGTTGCAAGAAGGGCCCCTTATGGGTGGCGTCAGACAGTGAGTGAGGAAATGACCCCCATAGTATTTGCCCCCCGATGATGATGATAATGATCTTTTCTATCATTTCTTCTTTGTTCCTGTTTCCTCTATTCCTTTGTTCCTTTCTTTCTTTCGTTCTGATCCTCCTTACCCATCCGTTTTTAGGCCAACACCCTCCCTTCTGCTCTAGCTTCGTATTCCATTGCTTTTCTTCAAGTTTTTCTTATCCTCCACATCTCTTATATTTTATGCCTTCCTTCTAAACTCTTTCCTTTCTCACTTTTCCCTTTTCTTTCTTTCCCTTTTCCTCAGTCCTTCTATAGTAAGGGTTCCAAAACACGCACCCCAGTGGATACGTGATGGGATTTTCGTGGTGTGTGCAAACAAGTCAATAAGCTTAGTAATAATTGTCACTGGCTCTTTTTAAAATTACATGTTTCTCAAGTAACACAGTTAGGCGTAACTTCCCAAATTTAAAACAGAAAAATGCAAAAGTCATAATGTAAGCCATTCATTCTGCATTTGCAGTCACTCCCTGACATGCAATGGATGTGCAGGGTATGCAGATTTTTTACATTATTCACCTGCTCAGGATGCTCACGAAACTCAACCACTGACCTAATTCTGGTCTCAACAAGCCAGTTCTGCTTGCTCGCAGTGAATGTTGCCACTAGAAAAGTTTTAACACACAAGCTCCAGTGATTAACTCAGATGAATAAAGTCATCTTGCATGCAGGCTATTGTAAAGAGGTTATGACTACAAATTTTATTTCGTCAGTTTCCTCTCACTAAGCTGATTATAGCCGTCTGGCATCAACTAGAGCATGATACTTACGTTGTACGAATCATAAAGTAGTGAACGGTTAGCAAACAGTGCAAACAGTAGCTATGTCGGCATGTATTATAGGTTTTATGCATCAGTAGGACCAAATTTCCTTCTCAGTTCTTCATGGAGGGCGACATTATGAGATCTCCGTCAAGCACAGCTCTCACAACTGAAGCACTGGCTTTCATTTACATTTCTCAGGAACTAAACAATAAATACAAGAGTCAGTATATAGTGTTCTGCTGAAGCGTTCCAAATGTGCCTAAAGTAACATCTTTATTTGGTGAAATGTATATTAATTTAAATTATACCCTAAACTTTATATTTTCCCAAGTATATTATCATTTTGCGTGCTGGTGTTCATCCTTTACCGTCATATGTAAAAATAATATTCTTGATCTAACTGTTTGTTGGTCTTTCTGTTTGCCTGTGTCTCAGGCATATATATATATATATATATATATATATATATTATGTGTCCGACTCTGGGCATAGGCTTCACAGCCTGCAATCAAGGCCCAGCCGTCCTCCTACATACTACATGTCATCACTTCGGCGCTAACACCCACCGTCCATATTGAATACATGCTAGGGCTGTCTCATACAGGACTGGTGTATTGGTATTAGCGGGGTTATTTTTACGACATGTCGGCGGGTCTTCTGGTAGATCAGTAAAGCCTGATTTAATGAAATTCAAATCCTTAAACTGTTCCCTGCCTCAGCGAGGATTCGAACCTGGGTCCCACGGGACTGCAAGCCAACTCTCTACCGATCGAGCTACCGCCTCCCCTAATATACCGGCAGTACTTTGTTTTAAGCACCTGTTCAGAGCAGTAATCGATTTATGGTACATAAACGCAAGGGAAGCATGATCGAACAAAGTTTGGGAACATCTGCTCTGCAGTTTATATCCCCACTTTCACCAGGTCAGAGCGAGTATTATGTGTTACTTGACGTGCACACGCGGGTTGGTGTGTGAAGAAAATATCTAGAATAGTTTTTATCCTATTTTAACCAGACAGATGGAGAAGTTGACGTTCTGCCAACAGGTCGGCCTACTATTTCTGAGAACAATACATCAAAGGTAAAGGTCGCACGGCTACGTCTAAGCTTGACCTACAAAGATCAATATCAGTTGTATTCAATTTAGAGCAAACTCGGTGGAAAGGATGAGTGCAGTGTAATAACGGAGGACGACTTTGAGAAAAATCAGTCAAAAGTTGATGTCACAGGGCAAGGTAAAATTTCAACCCACGTGTCTGTGTGTGAAAAAAAAAAAAAATCAGTTTTCATTTGCTTTCACACACACTTGCAGGGGTTGAGGATCACCAAAGAGGTTGACCCATTTTCTCTGAGGACATTAGGTCAAAGATAAAGGTCAGTGGGTACAGTCAACATCAACTTTATGTCCAATATAGACTAAACTTTGAGGAAGACTTCAAGGTAAGGCACGAATAAAGGGATTCAATTTTGAGAACAGTCACTCAAAGGCCAGTGTCACAGGGAAAGGTCAAATGCCAAGGCCACAGATAAAGGTCAATTTAAACAGTTTTGAGCAGTTCTGGACCAAATTTCGTGGATGCGTTTAAGGTCAATCTGGGATAAGAAAAGTCGATTTTCAGAGCAATCGGTGGAAGATTGGAGTCACATCACAATGCCAAGTTATTGGCATGGGTGTTCCACTCTGTGGGTGTGGGTGTTTTTTTCTTTGTTTTCTTTCTCTTTTACCATTTCCTGGTTTCTTTCCTTTTCTCCTTATCCCTCGTCTTCTTTCTTTCTTCCTTCTCCTTTTCTCTCCTTTCTACATTCTATGGCTTTCATTTTCTTTCATTTTGTCATCTTAATTCCTTCCACTTCTTTTTTCTATCACTTCCTCCTATACTCTTCATCAATTTTCTCTTCTTTTCTTCCTAGTCATCTTTTCTTTACCATCCTTTTCCACGTTTTATTCTGGCTGTCTATCTCTTCCTTTTCTCTCTGTCTCCTTTCATCCCCATTCTCTATTGTAGCCCTTCCTTTTCTGTTTTTCTCCTGTTCTCCCTTCATTTTCCACTCTCTTCCCTTATTCTTTCTTCCTTTCCTCTCTTCATATTTTTCCCTTCTCTCCCTACTTCACTTCCTCATCTACTTATCTTACATTTTTTTACCCATCCCTCATTAATATTATTTTCTTCCCTTCTCCTTGTCTCTCGTCGTTCCTTCCTTCCTGCCAGTTTCTCCCTTCTTCCATTCTTTCCTTTTTCTTTCTCTCCGTTCCTCCTTCTCTCCTTTCGTAATTTCCTTCCTGTGTCTTTCTCTTCTACACTTTGTTTCCTCCTTTGCTATTTTCAACCTTTTTTGAAGAATTCTCCTTCTCTACCTCCAGCCTTTCTGCCCCTTCCTTCCTCCACCAATCTTTCTCTCCTTTCTTTCATCTTTCATCCTTTGCTACCGTCCCTAGTTTCTTCCCTCTATGTTTGCTTCTCATATCTCTTTCCCTCCAACCCTTCCCTCCATTCCTCATGATCACTCTTCCCTCCTCTCTCTACCCTTACTCTCCATCCCTCCCTTCCTCGACCCCTTCCCCTCTCCCTGTCTCTGACTTCCACGCAAGAGAAGAATCAGTGATATTTTTCCCTTCAAGTCTGTCAGGCGAGGTGGAGGGAAGGAGGGAGGGGACCAGAGGGAAGCAGATGAGAAAGAAAAGGGATGAAGATAAAGGAACAGACAATAACTGAGAAGGAGGGAGAAAAAGAGGGACATGTGACATAATTGGAGACTAACATTGGGAAGAAAAGAGAGAGACAGAGACAGAGACAGAGACAGAGAGAGACAGAGACAGAGAAAGAGACAGAGTGAAAGAGAGAGACTTGGGACAGTAGGAATAAACAAAAGAAAGACTGGTAAAACGTGAAGGAGAGCAGAATCTAGGGTTTAGAGGAAGAAAGCACGTGGACAAAACAAGGAAGAGTGATATATAATTACTGAGACGAAAATTTTTACACACACACAGATGAACCTACACACACACACAAACGAACTAAATACAAAAACACATAAACGCACGCGTACGCGCACCCCCTATACACACAAACACTAAAATTAATGATTGTCCAACTTTCTGTTTGTCTCTCTCTCTCTCTCTCTCTCTCTCTCAGTGCATATACATGTCTACCCTGTTACTACTGTTACGTCCCCACCCCACACTGCCACAGGCTCCAGGAACAGTAGTACAGTATAGGAAGGACATTGCCCAGTGAGCTGTTCTTCCTATAGGCAGCCTTTACGCGTACAGTACGCAAGATCAGATGAGGAGTTGTAAATAAATACTGGCTTCTTAAGTTCACTGAGTTGTAAATAAATACTGGCTTCTTAAGTTCACTGTCTTTATTTTTCAAATAACTACACTTAATGCTTTCCAAATTCACTATTCTCACAAGCACTAGAGCTATACAACATTACTAACTGCAATTACACTTAATGCTTGACAACACTTCACTATTTTTCACAAGTACCGATGATGTACAAGCTTCAATAACACCTCACTGTTTGCCAACAATACTTCACTGTTTTCACAAGTACCGAAAATATACAAACTTCAATAACACTGCACTGACACTGCACTACACTCAGACTGAACTGAAAACCGACTAAACTTACTCTAGTCTCCTCCCCATCCTTATATAAGTTTGCATTTCTCGAGAAACTTCTGGCACAAACTCGATGGGGGAACAGTTAACAGTTACCAACTCGGAGACAACCAAAACATGCCAGACTTTCTTACACTACATAATACTATAAATTAGTTAGCATACAAACTTAAACTGAATTGCATAATATAACAGTCATTTAAATAACACATTATTGAAAGAGAGAAAAAAAAAAAGCATAAAAATTCATGCATAACTTACGAAACAACTACGCTCACAATAAGCAGGCAAACTGGCAACTCTGACTTGTACCGAAACCTACGGTACGGGAAACGTCGAGAAAAGTCTCGGCTACCTAACTGGCAAATCTCGCTTCTTAACACTACCCCCTCCCTAGTTCAATGTAGTCCCGACTGAACTACACAGTATATACAATCATAAACCTTAATCCTAATGAAGCATCTAACAATACACAAAATAATCCTTCAACTTATCAGGTCTTCTGTGCCGCTTCCAACGACGTCCTTGCTCCTCCACAGTCTTGGTCCTCGGGAAACTGTCACCATCTTCTTGCACTTCAGCTCCGTGGTCCTCCTCAACATCCTCGGCTGCGGGAGAGCATGATCCCTTGGAGACGCCCCAGCTGTACTGGCCCATGGTACAGCCACAGACGATTCACGTATACCACCTTTGGGCGATACTTCCTGCCTCACTGGATATGACACGTTATAGTGTAAGGCCCGTCCCACGGGCTCTGCAGCTTCGGTGACTGTCCCTTCTTTCGCTGAGGATTGTATAATCAAACTTGGTCACCATCCTTGAAGCTCACCTCACTTGCCTTGGCATCCAACTTGCACTTCATCACTTCTCCTGAAAACATGAGAGCCCCTCGCACTTGATGATGTACCTCAGCCAGCCCTTCTTGAAGATGCTTCACATAGCTGGAGTTGTCTGTAGGCAGCTCTTCACCAGGTGGTC